>KQ436008.1:237967-253982 GCA_001276565.1 Melipona quadrifasciata | reverse complement strand
CCTGTTGTGCTTTTGCAGCGTGATTCCGTGATCGATTTCTCGACGACGCGACAGAGCAGCGTTGTATACGCTGCTCGGGGTTAAACGTAGTTCTCGTGAGTCAAAAGGCTGCGTTCTCATCCCCCTTCCCCCCAAATTCTTTTTGTTGAGACTTTCGTTTTTTCACGTATACGTTTATTACACCACAGTTATTTGCTTGTTATTACGTGTCTGAACTTTTTGAGCATGGCATTTGCAGCGAGTGATTCCGTGTCGAACAATCAATTACCAATGCTGGCTGCGCAGAGATCTCAATTTCAACGTGCTATTCATTGGACGATACTATTAAAATATCCGTGAAAGAAGATTCTCAATGTCTTTAAGACGTTCTTTGTTGAAAATATTTATCTTTGTACTTATTGTTGCAACTTGAGAAATTCGTACATGCGTATACTTTCGTAAATACGTTGTCGTACATTCAGCAATGAACGTGCTAAAACTCTGAAAAAAAAAAACAAAATATTCGAGATGACTGCGCGGTTAGTCCTGCTACGACCACGAGTGACGCATGTTTTTTTAGTTGGTATAATAATTCTGGATGTAACCTTCCACGGTAAGCTTCGAACGTCGCTCCGTCGCAAGGGAGTTCTAAACCAAAGCCCGAGAATCGATCGAATAGAAAGCCGAGTAGAGAGAAACGCGAGCAACGTTCGAAGCCGCCCTTATTTTACGTATAACCACACCATCACCCACCCGAGAAAAGCTACCGGAACGCCTGTGCGCTAATCTCCCGCTGCTTGTTCACAGACGTAAGAAGAAATGTATCAGATACATGGGGGAGGGAGGAGACGGCGACGGCGAAGCGGACGGCGAAGGCGAGGACGATCATTCGGAGGATAACCTCGGCAGCGTGGGCGAGGCAGGTACTCCCGAGGATGACGAGTCCCTGAGCAGTCCCGGAGGTCTATCCGCGTTGTCTAGTCTGGCTAGCCCGTCACTGGTGTTACCGTCGCCCTCGAGCCTGGCCAGCCCGTGTCCCTGTCCCGTGACGCCCCCGGTGCCGCCTCCGCCTCTGTCCAACCCTGGCAGCCAGCCGCACAATCAGCCGGTGCAACCGCCGCCGCCGCATCGTAACCCGGTCGGCACCAATCCCCACGACATTAACAATCCTCTTAGCGTGAACCAACTGACCGGACAGTGTATAAAGAGTGAAGTGGTGTCGGCGCCGTCGGGCACGTCCAACCCGGCGATCAGTGTTACGTAGCCCCGGCCGGAACCACGCGACAAGGCTGTTGCCGGCACCGTTGCGTGTGTCATCGACAACAGGGTCCGTGTACGTGTTGAACAGACGAGGTGCTGGACGATCATGTGGACGATTGTTGTCGCTATCGCGATCTGGGCGAGCACGGCGAGCACGAAGTTGGAATTACCATTGGAGGTTTTCTTCCTTCGGATTCCCGCGGGAGAGGGATTCGAGTCGCGGGGAATGTTTCAGATGTTCAGGAAGGACACACTTTGTACTTGGACTGATTGGACAGAGAGTCGCAAGTCGAAGTTGGGTGTCGGATTGGAAGAGAATCGTCTTCGATGATGGATGGCTGATGAACGATCGACAACCGGTAGGAGGTTAACTGAAGATCGTTTCGAAGAGGTAGCGGTTCAAGACCTCGAGACGTTCGTTCGCCCGAGACTTCGCCCAGGATGTTCAAGAGAACTGAGGAATATGGAAACGTTTACCCGTGTAACGTAAAGGTGTGAACGAACTGAACGGACAATGCGAACAAAAGATTGAAGATTTTGAGGAAAATACGATGCAGAAATACTCAGGACCAAGTGTCTGGCTGTAGTCACCCACTCGAGAGAGAAAAGATTGCCAAGTTTGTGTGTGTTTTGCAGAATGAGAGAATGACAGAGAGAGAGAGAGAGAGAAAGAGAAAATGTATGTATGAATGCTAAAAGAGGGAATGAATGAGATACGGGTGAAAGGAGAATACAGGATGGTGATAAAAGTGCGCGTGACACAGCTTGTAGTCCTTGTTACGTTGTGATGCCAATGACTGAGAGGTCATGTTCCTGTGCCAGGTACTATATTCAATAAAGTAATTATACCGCAGACATATAACTAAAAATAAAATGAGCAAGCAAAGAAAGAACGAACGAGAAAGATATGTATGTAACTACGTATGCAAGGTAGAATGAAAGAACGACGAAGAGCAGTGAAAAAGGAGAGCAAGAGGTATAGATGTTGATGATGAGTTGAGTCGTCATTCGTTTTATTCGACCTCACCGTATCAAAATACCTATTCTTCTGTACGTAATTTGTTATTTTTTTAAAAGTCTATACACACATACACTGTGCGATTGATTAGCGTATAAGATCTCTTTTCTTTTCTCTTTTTTTTTTTTTACCGTAAAATTGCCTTCCTTTTTTTTTTTTTTATAAATCTACGATTACTTCGCTCTATTTTGTTTTTATCCAATCATCCCTTTTTATAATTCCCGATGAGATCGCGGAAAACATAACGCGATTAACAGACGAAAAATTTAATACTTTAGTTTTTTTTCTTTTTTTTTTTTGTTAATCGATCTCCACTGCATAGTAACGATAATCAATCGTTTAGAGAATTTTAAGAAATCTCAGGAATCTTGACAGCTTGACGATTGAATGAAGATTCTCCTTCGTGAACGATCTGTTTCAGCTTTCGATGATAATATTAATCCTCTGCGCTCTGTTTAGAGTAATATCAAAATCAAGAAGACAAAGGATACGAAAAGATAAAAGATATACGAAGAAATAAAAGGAATAAACACGAGCACAAGCTACTCCACGCTTTCGAGCTGCAAACGATCAAGACAATAACTGCGTGACTGTTCTGGCGTCGAACGCGTGAACAAGAGCTTCCATTAGAACGTGTCCAAGGAAAACTTTGTGCTCGACTCCCTGTTCCTTTTCTGACGATCGTTCACGATCGAGCCTGAAGAAGACGAACGCACGCGTACCGCAGACGCGTTGCATTATTTATCAAGCGTCGTCCTGATCGAGCGAAGATCGTTTCTCCGCGCGTTCGCTTCTCTACTCTTCTCCTCGTGTCTTTTTATTTTATTTTTCGTTCTTTCTTAATTTTTAACTCTCAATTTTTCGCGCCACGCGTCAGGTCGCCTCCTCAGGGAGCCGCGAAATTAATCAAACTTGATCCCTCACTTGAATTGAGAAAATTCTCTCTTTTTTTTCTCTTTTCGTTCTCTTTTCGTTTATTTCTTTATTTCTTTATTTCTTTTTTCTTATTTTTTTAATTTGTTAAATGCGAAAGATCGAAGATTCCTCTCGAAAATTTTTAAATGAAAAGAAGAAGCGTTTTGTTAAAGGAAATATCCCTTCGAAATTTTCTGTATGCGTGGATAGCGGAAATTACAAAAATTCATCAATGATTATTCGGTGATTGTGGTTACGGTGTGATTAAATGTTTGTTCACGTGGATGGTTGGAGCGACGAGTTCCCGTTGTGCTTCTTTTGTCCCATTATTGTAATAACGTGTTGTTTTTACGTGTAATTAAGCGGCAATATCCCGTTGTTGTTGTATAGCGGAACGATTAAAAAAGAAAGAAGAATATTTTAACCGATCATGCGCTCGTTTTTCTTTTTTTTCTCATGGTTTTTTATTATTTTTTTCTTTTTTTTTTCATTTTTTCGTGTCATTTCCTTTTTCCTTTCTTTTAATCGGAACTGTTTTGCGCTTCTCTTTGAATCCTGAAAACAAACGCGCGAACCGATTCGAGAATTTCGTGTACGTCTCTGCGCACACATCGCTGTGACATCGTTTTGTATTTCCCGTTTTAACATGGTCATTTTGTTTTTTCGTTGAAATGTTTCTGTATTGTAATTCGGGATACACCGACGATCATCGTTATTCATCGCGCAGGAAAAATCGTTTTCACACGATCCTTTTTTTATTATTATTATTATTATTATTATTACTATTATTTTCATCTTTCCGACTAGTTGGTCGTATCTCGTTGTAGTTCACAATAATCGTGAATTAAAAATCCCTTTTCTGTTCATTCAACTTTGCAGTCGACCATTCGGACGTTACTTTAATTTGAACAACTTCGATTTGGTTTAAATAAATTAACGATTCTTTGAAATTATGAGTATCGAGAATATTTTCATTGCTTCTTTAATCAATGTACGCGTTCTGTGATCGTTGAATCCTCGGTGTAATCTCTCTACGCGCATTGTACTCGAATACAAAGAGAAAAAAAGGGAGATCAGATGTGAAGAAATACAAGCGTAAAAAAAGGAAACGAAGAAACGAAGCACGCGCGGTATAAACAGAAATTTCAGCCCCGGAAGGCTATTAAACATTTGTTTCCTTTTTTTTTTTCCCCTCTTTCTTTCTCGTTTTCGTTAGCGGTGCAGCTCTTGTGTACATAAGATAGAGATACGTTTTTGTAAAGGTGCATTTGTTACGTCGAATGGGACTGTGCAATGGAGGACTGTGACAGAAGAATAAGAAGAGGAAGAAGACGAAGAAGAAGAAGAAGAAGAAAAAGAGGAAGACGACATAGACGAAGAGAAAATAAAAAGCGACAGATGCGTTATGTCCAAGTCGCACGAGCGTGTGTCTTAGAGAGAAAAGTAAGAAGGGAGAGAAAGGGAGAATGAGAATGTGCATGTGCGCGTGTACGTGTGCGCAAAACGAAAAGAAACATTAAAAGAAATATTTTTCTTTCCTTCGCTATACTTCATTTTGTTTTTTCTTTCTCTCTCTCTCTCTCTCGTATATATGTTTTCTTTTATGTATTTTCACATGTTTCTCTTCTGTTCGATAAAAATCTTGATTGATGAAGCGACCACGATTAATATCTGTAATACAGCGAGAACGTAAGATTAAAAAAAAGAAGCTTGTAATACGCGTCGACCGATACACATTTAAACTTGAAACGTGCCATAACGACATCATGCCAATATTATAACGATAATACAAATACTTTTTTACGATTTAACATCCGTTTTCGAACCTCTCGAGAAACCTCTGTCAGTCGTGTCCGAAATGATTGTTTCTGCGTTCACTACGGGTCTGCGCGCCTCTTGGTTCTTTCGCCGCGTTTTTACCTCGGCTCACCTCGGTTTCTTCTCTTCCTTCATTCCCCTCGATCTCTCTCTCTCTCTCTCTCTCTCTCTCGATCGTGAAACGCCTCTGCACGCGATCCTTGCATTCTAACGTCACGAATCCTCGAAGGTTCTTCGAGATCCAGCCCACGATCCGGCGACTACCGTGCCTCGCAGACTGATAAATGCTATCTAATGATCCTACGGGCTGATCCGACGTGTTTTACATAGTTGAACGAACCATCGTGAGATACACGAATCCATCTCGAATAATATTTGCAATGAAATCGCACGTCATAAAATTGCTTGCAGTACGGAAGCAGTTGATGTTCCTTGTTTTAACTTCAAAAATTAATCGATTAATAAATGTATATCGTGTAGGCGATGAAATATAGTAATGTGTAACGTAAGTAAACGAAATAAGTGTTGGAAAAAAATATAGATACACGATTCTGTGAGTTCTAAGGTAAAAGAAATGTTATGGAGGACTAACTCTTTATGATTGTGGCAATTCTGAGAACGTGGGTTTTCAAAATTTTTTATTTTGGAGAAATATTTCTCTGACCAGATTTCTTAGTTAAATGGACATTTAATTAAATTTATCATGCATAAACAATTGATTAATGCTTTATACTGCCAACGTCGTCGATTGCAAAGAGTTATTATCTTCGAAATCCTAGCAATCCTGTTAGAAATCCTATCTTGATCTTCGGCAATCTCCGTTCGAAAATGAATCGAAACTCAAATCGCGCATCTACATTTCCAATTTTCTAAGCTTTCGAACATAAAAATTTTCCAATTGATAATTCTTCGAGAGTCTCACCCTGAAGTTCCAACTTTGCGCGCGAGATAAAAAAAAATAATAATAATCTCGTACGTAACAAGCGAGAACGGTATCCTTTCAATTTTCGTTTCTTTTCCAATAATGATTCGGCGTTTACCTCGAAGGACCTCCGAGAAACAAAACACCGAGAGACCGACAGAATCGGAAGCTAAGAGAGCAATGTGAATCGCAGGGTCGAGGTGCGATCGAACGGAGACGAGGCTTCAAAAACGAGCGAGTACGGGCAAGGACGGCCAACGAGAAAGGGATAGAGAGAAAGCGAGCGAGGAAAGGACTACCGATTGTACTGACAGACGTTAGCCACAAAGAAAAAGACTCGTTAAATCCGTGCGATGTATTATTCCGTGTGTATATCGCGTGTAATGTGTGCGTGCGCGCGTGCATGAGACGATAACTGATGTGCGCGAAAAACCGAGTTGCGAGGGCAGAGATCATCCCGCGAACAAAGATGCTCGTTTCCACGTCGGATAGACACGCATTTAAACGCATTTCCTCTCCCGTCTCAACGAGAGAGAATTATCCTTCCAACTGCGACAGAATGTCCTGGCTACTGTACATCTCGCGCGAGGATTTGTTAGCCACGCGACGATAGTTCAGTTCATCTGGTAACACCATATATATAAATAATCCATCGAGAAATATCTGTGAATACGTACATTGCGTGATAAGAACTGTGTTCATCGTACGTGAACGAATCCTCAAGAAAAGCCTCTGCGTCAGAAGTCAGGGCAATAATTTTCGACAAGTCAAAAACCCAACCCACCAGAGTCTATCGTTCATTCGGGTTCTGCCTGCGAAACTCGGCGTTGATAAACTTCACTTTGCGAAGAACGAGACGACGTCACCAGGGGGCCGTCGTGGCCTCCAACGAGTGGTCAGGGATAAGGAAGCTATTCCTCGTGATAATCTTTTAGAATAAGTGAGAAGAAAAGGATGGGGGAGACGATTCTGGCGATCGGAACGGAAGAATCATAGACAAAAGCGTGGCAGATGTGGATTAGCTTCCTGGATCCGCTAACAAACACGGCCTACAGACCACGTGAGAAACGTCATGCGAAAAGTCACTCGGGAAACGCCCTAACCGTGGCCAATTATGAATCGTGACTCGTCTTTTTTTCACGGTGAGGAAAGGGAGAAGGGGATTCGAGGCGCGCGGTTAGGCTCGTCTCGCTTCGAGGAATGCTTGTAAAATATTGTAAAGTATCACAGACAGTTTTCAGCTGCATTGTACAGTGTTTTCTAAGTATCTAGTTTATATAGCGTGTAATTGAAGAGAATACATTGTATTTACATTAAATAAGTGATCTGTATCAAATTCATTCTCGTATAGCTTGTACTCCTACTCATTGTAGATGCTAAAAGTGATTTGTGTCATAAAGAAACCTATAAATAAAATTAGCAATTTGAGAATGTTGTTGACCGCATCGATTTATTATCTGTTTTTCTCTTTTTTTTCACCTCTGCTCGCCCGTTCTTTACGTTCGAAATCGATACGACGGCGAAATTCAAGAAATTGAATTTGATTCACTTGGATAGAATTAGAATTCTGAGAGTATGTCAAGTATCTTCTGATCGAGGCTAAGTTTCATAATAATGGCGAACAGCTCGATTGATTCTCGAACAAAGAACCGGTTTAAAATACGTAACAGGGTACAATTTTGCTACAGCTGGTAGAAAATCAAGAGAGCAAGCGAAAAATGGAACGAAAAAGTTAAATAAAGAGTACTAATCACTCCTGAGAGTTCGTTTTTCTTCAACAAATACCTCGTCATCGTTTCACATTAATTATCGTTCGATGCTTTCCTAACTACGCTTTCATTTACCGAGTTAATTAAATAAGGCGTTGATCAATTTAGTTTATTCGAAACATCTTCCAAACATAAACGAACTGAAAACATTTCGACATACCGATGCATTGTTACGATACAACGTCCGAACAAATTTCTCGTTTGAAACGGGACAAAGATAAGTAATTCTGATCACTGGATACACTTGGGCGGACATTGCGTCTTCGCGTCCGAGAAGAAATACAAGCTCAACACGTTCACGGCGTTTAAAGTGTACACGTTCGGCGTTTTCAAGTTGCAATTGGTTACAAACATCTTGGCCATCTTCATAATACTCTCGCACTTCATCACGCAGGCCGCACCGTCAAAGCAAGGTCTACCTTGATCATTTCTGGCGCAAGGATCAAACAGATAAAACTTGCCGTAATGCTGCATCACAGCGACTGCCATGTTGTTTGTGTGAAGAATGCCAGCGCAGTTGGATCGAAAGAACATGGCCAAAGATTCGGACAAATCGAAGGCGTGGAGCAATCCAGCTGCAGTGTGATTGTGAATGTGTATCGTGGCTCTAAAATCGCCAACGATGAAGACGGTTAGCAATTCGCTGGGAGATAAATTCCTGTTGCCTGAGAGAGTGGCCCATACGCTGTCCGAGTGCAACAGATCTCCGTATCTCAGAATTGCGTCGATCAATTCAGGCGTCCAAGTAGAAGGCACGTGAAGGAGGCCGACCACGATAGCCACGGCAGCGATCGCCGTACTTTGAAATCCTCTCGTGTTTGTGCGCCAAATTCTATGATTCATGTGCAGGGTACCAAGAAGGATGCTAAGTTCTTCGTCTACGACGTTGTACTCCGTGATTGTCTCCACGTCCAATGTGGTGTTCTTCTTCGCTCCTACCATCGGTGTGACAGGGATCGGTGGAGCTGTGCAATCGAAATAAGGTCTAAAACCAGCTGGACAGGGCAAAGGTTCGATCATGGCGGTCCTGATAATAACTCTACAGATCTCGTACTGTCCGTATTTCTCCTGCTCGTCGATATTAGCGAACAGAACTTCGTAAAGTGGTTCCAGACAGGCGAACCACATGACGCAAGAGGTTCCATAAAAGTCTGGCAAGCCTTGGTCGCTTCGCGCGTGAGGATCGTACATAAAGTAAACGCCCATGTCTTTCCAAATGGCTACTGCTCCACGATCAGTGACCAAAATTCCGGCACGGTTCTTCTCGAAAAATAGAGGAATACCTTGTTCAAGGAGAATCGGTGGCGGTGGTGGAGCTCGAATCCTTTCAGGTCTTCTGCTCCTCGCTCTTTTGGTTCTTGCTCGTTTCGCTCGTTTTGCCTTCTTCTTCTTCTTGTCCTCGGGATCTGGCGGGGGGATCGCAACTATACCAGCAACGGTTCCTGACTCTATGTCGGCAGTTAAGATATTAACTCCTACGTAGAATACTCTGATAATGTCTTTCGGCTTCACGCGAACTATCGTTGGTTTCGCTTTCTGCGTCTCTCTGTGGACATTGGTACCAATGGCTAGAATCTCATCCATGGTCTTCTTCGTCCAAGTAACTGGATTCTTCACTACGGACATTCCAAGAGCGACGACGCAATTCGCCGCTCCCTGTTTGTTTCTCAATTGTTCGGGGAAGATCTCGTCACCCTGATGGTAGTTTCCTCTTAAGATCGCTCGAGCTTCGCCACGAACTCTTCTGTAGGCGTTCAAAGGTGGCAGATTCGAAGGACGAACAGCAGAACTGGGATCGAACTTCCACGGTGGAAGCTTGTTCAAATTCACTATGTCAATGGCAATCATTTCGTAATCTCCTTCGCTGCCTAAAAAGTCCTGAAGGTACTCTATAAGAGTAGCGATATTAGTAAAACGCAAGATCTTCGGCCTCACTAACGTTGCCCCGTCTGTGGTAGTCGCCCAATCTGGTATCAGAGCGTAGTAATCGTTGTTAAATTTCCAAACAGCGATATTTCTATTCGGACTGATGGTCAATGCGCCCGAGTTGTATCTAGAAAAGAAATTGGTTATCCCGGTCTTCAGATCCTGGACTTTAGGTGGTTTGGCTGTTAGACTTCCAGCTTCGACGCAATCTTTGATGCTCAAGTTGATTCGACGAGTCGAAAGGAAGAACTCCGTCATAATATCGTTGATTCTCGGAATAGTACCCTCTCCAAGTCTCTCTACGCATTTCGAATGTAGCTTATCCCCGGTCACTATAACCTCATCCAGCACAGCTTGCGTCCAATACCTAGGTTCATATACTTTCGCGAACACGACAGCCATCACGGCAATAGCAGCGGTCTGATTATTTCGATTGACTTTCTCGAACTTCATATCGTCCATGCCAATCGTGCCATCGATGCTCCATACACCTTCTGTCATTTTCGGGAAGTTGTACCATGGATTGTCACCCGAGCTGGGCTTCGCTGGACGTTCCCCTTCAGCCACGCGTGTCTCGTAAGCATTGTCCAAATTAACTACGTCCATAGTGAAATCCTCGCCGGTGGCGACTGCTGTAATCGCGTTGGCTAGCGATTCGATGTCAGTGAACCACATGACAGCAGCTGCACCATCTTTCTCTCGAGGCTCTCCTCGACTGTCTCTTCCCTTGGGATCCATCGTGAAGAACACGTCGCCTTCCCTCCAAATAGGCATTATTACGTGATCTTGCCTAAATATCCCCATAACGTTCGTTTCAAAGAAAGTGTTCAGCTGTGACTGCAAATCAGTCATCTTGCCAGTGACTGTGTCTTCCTCGAGATCAACGTATATTCTATTTACTCCAACAGCGAAATCTTCGCTAATTTCGCTGGGGATTAGGTAAGGCCTTGGAGTCTCTTCTTCCTCTGCTTCTGGAAGATTCTCTAAATTGTCCGTAGTAATTTTATCACCTATTTTAAGTATATCGTCCACTACTTCTCTGTACCATAAATGAGGATTATATAGTTTAGTCATTCCTAAAGCCGCCAAGGTACTTCCAGCCTGCTGTTTGTCCCTCGTATGTTTCTTAAACATCACCTCGTTACCTTGGTTAAAGCTTCCCAATAAAATAGCCCCATTCTCGCCCATGTTGAAGTAATTGTTCAAATCAGGCTTCACCGGGATCTGTTTGTCCGCTTCGATTTCCTCTTCGCTCATTTCTTGACCGATAGAAATAACCTTCATACTGTGAATGGAGAATTCGTTGCTGGTCTCTGGATCCTGACCTGCATTCGTTTCGATTATACTGGCCAAGACAGACAGGTCCAAAGTACGAATTACACAGGCTGCATTTTCTCCAGGTTCCTCTTCGTCCACCAACCATAAACCCTCCTTGTTTCGAGGATTAGCGTCGAAACAGTAGTACACGTTCTGTGGTATCATTTCGTCCTTTTCTTTAACTTCTTCCTCGACCTTCCACACGGCTACGTGCAAGTTCTTCAACTCGACAATTCCATACTGATACTCCTCGAAAAATTGATTCAAAGCGGTGACCAAATTTGGGATATCGCTGTCAGACAACGAAGTCACGTCTCCGGTAATAATCCCTTCCTCCACGTCGATCTTCACCTTTCTGTTTTTGAAGTATAAATTCTTCTTCAAGTTCGAAACGAAGAAATATCGTTCAACGTCTTCGCCAACTTCCACGACTGGATTACACCAATTATAATAAGCGTCTCCTTCTCTAACTATGGTATCAATAGTCTCGTCGGTCCATTTCGGCGGTGGTGTTTCTCTGGCACTAACTAAAGCTACCACCGGCATGGCCAGTCCCTGAACTCCTCGACTTTCGTCCTCGAATTCTTCGTCCTCGTTCGATATAGTTCCTTGAAGAATCCACGTTTCTCCTGCTGTTCCTGGCTGGAAGTCGTGCCAAGGTCTAGTCCCAGGAACATCGTCAGGAATCGTGATGTGTCTGATAGTGAAACGATCGTTCTTCTTCACGTGTTCCAAGTTTTTCATGAACAAGCCAGCCAACGCGTCGGTGTTGGGGAATCTTATCACGCAACAGTTCCCCTTCCTTCTTTGAGAATTCTCAGCCTTGGCTCCTTTTCCACCCTTTTCATCTCGAATCCTCACTCCAACCATATCACACTGACGAGGATCGAACATGTAGAAACAGTCGTCCTGACTCCAAATCGCCACGGACATGGAAGGAGATTCGATCACTCCTTCCGTATTAACTAGGAAGAATTCTTCCAAAGCCTGTTTCAGATTCAACACAGTCGGTATTTTCGAAGAGATTGTTCCAGTGACTGTAATTAAATCCACGTCTATAACCAACTTTCTATCTTCGACCTCGATTTTTACATCGTTCAAGTCAGGAGCCGTCATGTTTTTCATCATTGGTTTAGCAGACTTCACTTCGGCGTACAGAGCATCGCCCAACTCCAATATTTGGTCCAACTTTGGTCTCAGCCAAGTTTTCACAGGATGAACCTTCTTCATGGCGATAGCCATAACACAGTTCGCTACGTTCTGAGCTCCTTTCCCTTTGTACATCTCGCTGTGCTCGTGAGTCAATCCGTGAAGAATCGCCATTTGACCAGGAAGCTCCCTGAACGTCGATGGCACGTTCACGTGCATATCGTCGTACGTGTAACCAGTATCAAATTTGTTTTGATCCACCAAAGGATCAGTTGCGAAACGCTTATCGATGCTATAATTCGAAATGGTGATTTGCAACGGTTCCTTGTGAATTTTGGCTGCTATAACAACCTGCTTCTTCTCCCCCTTTGGTGCCGGTTTAGTACAATCCATTTTATCCTCATCGATGTCGACTGGATTGATAGTTCTTAGAACGCTTCTGTCGACAGTCAGACGAGCGCTGCTTGGCAAACGATCGATGTATCCACGACCTACTTCGGTGACCTTTAATATGGTCACCTTATCTATGCAATACCTGGAATCGTATTTCTGGTCCATATTTTTGAGAAAATGGTCACGAATGTCGTTCAGACATTTGAACCTCATGACACAGGCTACACCATCCGGATGGTGAACACCGTCCTCGTCACAAGGTGCTGGATCGAAGAAAAGGAAACCAATTTCAGGATGACGCCACATGGCCGTGGAAGTTCCTTGCGCAGTGATCACTCCGGCATCATTATTCTGGAAGAATTTTTGCAGTCCATCGGTAAAATCTGGACAGCCTACTGTTTCACTAAATAAGTTCCCGTAAATCCCTGTTTCTTCCGCGCAAATTAGGACTTTGTAATTGGAGATGTAGAATTCTGGATAGACCAGGCTGGTTTTCATATATTCGTCGTCCTTTACATGATTTCTCATTACGCTGGTACGAAACACCTTGTCTCCGTATTCTAACACTTGATCCACGTATTCCTTCACCCATTCCTTTGGTTCGAATAAGCGGCCATAGACGATGGCTACGATGGATGCCGGAGCTCCTTGACGACCACGGCTTCTATATTTGAAGTGGCGATCGTTCATCGCGTAGGAACCGCGAAGGATCGCCGAATTCGGCGTCAGAACGCGAAATTTGTGCCATCGTCTGCCAAGGTCGAAACGTGCTGCCTTTTTCTTTTTTGGAAGAGCATCACCCTCGCCAGATGTCCCTGGACCATTCGCGATCTCCACTTTCTTGTTACCCGCCGTATCCGTCATATTCCGTTTCTGAATTTATTTCATTCAAATGGATCTTGAAGCAAACTCTTCTTCTTATCGTTGAAAAGATATTTGTGATTTATTCAAAATTTTTAACAGTACATATCTTTATGATCTTTTGTACAATTCGTTCGTGCTTGAGATTTGAGGAAGAACGCGTCGTGTCCGTTCTGTTTCCAAATTTATATTGTATTGTAATATTTAAAAAGATAGTTCCCTTGTTACTTTTTAAAAAGTATTTGTAAAACTTTTATGACAATTTTGTCTATGCTGTTTCTAACTAATTTAGTAGAGAAAAGGAAGGATGGTTACTTGCCTGATACCATTTTAAATAAAATCAATTTTAATATAAATTTTGAAAAATGTTCATCTTTAATAAATCAAGATGAATCGAGTTTTTTTTGTAAATTTTTACTTGCTAATTTTCCTTGTACATGTCTAAAGGATTACTGTCACGAAGAAGGTGAATGGAGAAAGGGATGAAAATCGAAATTGATATCGATACGATGACGTGAATATGGACTTAAAACGAAATGCTTTTTTTGTACTCCGCGTTATTGAAAACCATCCCTTAAGTGTGACGTTATCGATAATTTAACATATTTAAAAAAAAAAATAAAACTTATAATTCTGTTGACATATATTACTAATTTATGTAGAAAATAATTATATTGTAGTAAAAAATTAAGAATAGTTATGCAAGTAAGAAAGCATTCAGGTTTAATTCAATAAATAAATTTCAGTGCAGATGTAACAACATTATTCATATTTTCATATTCATGATTTCAATTCCTATTACTAGTAGCGCTGCGATGTAAAACCTGCCTAAATCGATATGGTAGGATATGGTAGGACATGAAAATGCTAAAGGGGTTAGGCACAGACAAGATATATGCATGAATTTTGTGTCCCATGCTCTGACATAATAAAAAAATCACTGGGTTTAGTACACTCCACTCTTAAACAACGGCGAATTGGAGAACTACATCAAGTAAAACGATCGAAGTTGATCGAATAGTAAATGTGCCAGAAATATAATTTTCAAAATCCATTCAAGTATTGTCAAATTTTCAATATAGAAATGTGAAGCTGATAACTAACCGAAATCATTCTACTACATAAACATATAAACGCAGTGGTGTGAAAAAGAAAAGAGCGTGGCTGCAATTTCTCCGGAAACTTAAATACGTACATTTTTAATAAATTATTTGAATTTAGTATTAGATTTGTTAAGAATTATGAAGTATGAAATTAAAGAATCAACAAATAAGTAGAAAATGTTATAATAGAAGTAAAGCATATATATGTCTATATATAGTCATATTACAAGATCATAATATTTATTGAAATGTTTGTAGAATTATTTAAACTAAAATTACATGTTGTATGATATAAAATTATAGATAACTTTTAACATTGTATGTTCTATTTCTATGTTTATATACTATTATTTTTTTAATTGTTGAAAATTATATGTGTTTATTTGGTTAAATAATTTTAGTTTGGGAAACTAAAAATTATGCACTGTTTTTAGTAATCTGACAGATTTCGATGAGTTGAAGCCAAAAATACAAATTTTATCTTAAAAATTCACAACACAAATGCAAATCTAATAACTATTGATTTATATTTTACTTGAGAACTCTGGATGATATTTCTTTTTGGATTTTTCTGAATAATACTTTCTTTTTTGTAGATGTAGTATGTTCCTTTCCGCCATGTTTCCAGTTTGAACATCGATCTTTAGAAATATAGATTATATTCGAAAATCGTAGGAAATGTATTGCGTACTTCACCGTCGGGGCGCTGTAATCGCGCGTTTCGCACGAAATGATAATTTGAAATAAAAAATAAAAAAACTCTGGTCTAAATCAAATACACAAAATTCATGAAACATTCCTAAAAAAGAACGAAAATATTCATACACTAGATGAAAAATTGTCAATACTTTAAACTATTATAATTTCATGAAAAAATTATAGAAGAATTAACTTGATTTTATTTTAGAAAATGAAATCTCCACTTTAACAATCCTGAATTTGTTTCGTTTAAAGGTATTTATTTTTACATCTTAATCATTTAACAATTTTAATAATACTTTCCTCGTCATAAAAGAGTACAATATACTATATTTACATTGACTTGCATGGCAAACATGTAAGTCTTTACTTCACGCTCTTTTCTAATAATAGACACATAAATACGCACAAAATAGAGAAATATTTAAGATTTAATCGTATTATACAGATAAAAATACGAAAAAACGAATTACAACTCTAAGAAAAGAAATTCCAAGATCTCCAAATATAAGATTTACTGAAAACATCGAAAAATATCGATATAAAGTATATTTGCTTTGCATTTATATACAAATTGCGGAATTAGAATAAATAACAGAGCTTCAAACGAAATCATAGGAGGATATAATCTAGAAAAGATTCATTAGAAAACTACGAGGTAAATTTATTTTCTGATAAAAACTAAATTTACAATAGGTCATTAATGCAGGAAAGTGATTATTTCAAAGTATATACCTAAACTTTATTACATCAACATATGAAAAACTGTAATAAATATTATAAATATAGAATATAGAATATAAAGTAAAATCGAATACAACTTGCTTGATATTTATTGTTACGTGGATTCATCGACGTAGTAATCTCGAGTCTTCTTCCCATTAAA
>KQ436008.1:212976-227117 GCA_001276565.1 Melipona quadrifasciata | reverse complement strand
CCACTCCATTTATCACTTCTTGAATGGCTATTCTCGACTCTATTGAAATCCCTCCACTTTATCTTTGGAATTTTTTATTTTCCAAGTACTTTCAAACAGCTACGAATATTGAGAAGTTTGTGTAAATTTGAAACAATCATTAACTTGAAATATAGATTGTTTAACAAATACTGCTTTCCTCCATAATTTAATAAACATGATACAATTATTATGCTCACGTTAGTGAATTTTGAAACAAATCCGATTAGAAATGTATATAGAAGTTACAAGAAAGTTATAAAGGCTTCAATATTCATACTAACTTTTTATTAATGTTTGGAATAAACACATAATGTTTGTAACTTTCATATACATTTTCAGATTGATTTCAAATTCTATTACGATCATGATAGACGGTTTACATTATACAAAGATTTTCTACGATATGTGTTCAAATACTTTCACGAAAGTTTTTAGTCTGTTAATTACTGTAGTTTCTACGTGACTGACTTCCAAAAACTCTCAATTCTAAAAGACACCCAGATTTACGTTTGTCGAACTAAATAACGAACAAGTCTACCTCGACATCGAATTTTGGGGGATTAATCGTCACATCCTTATCCTTGCTCGTTGCTATTGCATTCTCTTTTGCCTTGGGATGGCGAAGGCCACTCGGAAACAACCGGTTACTAAGCGTGAAAATATTCTTGGTCGAGCAATACGCGAAAAAGCATGCGTCAATGTATTTTCACGCCGCGACCGTGGGCGTCGGTGTTCCGATTCAAAGCGATCCCGATCGTTTTTCTTCTCCTTCTTTTTTTATCCTCTCGCTCGAGATGCTCCCAGCGATCGAAAAGTTAAAAACACCGACAAGGATGCTCGACTGAGATCTCCTCGATTTCTTCCTGCTTGAATGCCTGTATCGACGCTCGCCAGAAACTGGGTCATTTTTTACCTGCGTCGCCAACCGTCTGCATAAATTACTCCGACTCGCGAACAGTGGAAAATACGTCACGTTAACGTCGAAAAACCGATTGTTGTGACAATAGGCGAAGCGAGCCATGATTCATAATACAAATACAATGCAACTCCGAAATTTTTGTCGGAGTTCGATTTTAACTTATTGACAAACGGCTTAAGGTAGTATTGTACTGTAGCTATTTCTTACCAATTTCCTTAACCGGAAACGATGAGTTCACTTGTCATTTAGATTTTTCATACCTTGAATGTAATAATTTTTTCATTTATGAATCCCCTAATATTTTAAAATATCATAAAAGTATATAATATTTTCATTCTCATTTTATTTAAATAAATTTTCTCTGAGTTTTACTGTAGCAAGGTTTTACGATACAAAATATGATAAAGAATTTACAAAATTGCGCTGAAGGCTTTTAGATCGATAAGTAGAGTTAGAACGGATGTTATGTTTTAAACTGTTCGTGAGAATAAACCGTCAGTATCGGAATAAACTAAAACCGATACCAAGAATTGAAATCTTCTTGTAGTGCAAACTTCCTAAGATACAGAGTTTTACACAACTCTCTTCCTTTGAACGCAAACATGATAAAATTCATTAAAACGAACCTCAATTCTTTAAAGTTTCTTAGTAAATCTTAGGAATACAACATTTTTGAAAAAAATAAATAGAAAGGAAAGATTAGACGCGTATCTGAGTGATAAATTAATATTACTACTGTGTTTATTTATACCGCATAATATCAAAGTTTATTTTTTATCAATTGTTGATTACTGATATAATTATGATAACACTATATTTTAAGTATATTACGACAATAAATTAATCTGAACAATATTTAAAAATATAATATTATTCATTTCTAAATTTTAAAGACAAATAATCAACAGATAAATGTTTACAATAAATTCTATACACGATCGTAATAATAATTTACAATGAACAGTAATTCACAATCAAATTTTTGACAGTGAAATTTTCATCAACCAGGTACATGTGTACTAGCTTGACTTTTAAACGCTCTCTTTTCCAAATAAAGACACGTCCAGTGCAATTCTGTTATTCTTGACTTTTGTCTTATTTTCAGCCATAGACTCTACCTCACTCCACTTGCACCACTATTTACGGCCCACAGTTTATAAACCAATGCACCAGTGCAATTCCGGTTACAACGAAGAGATCTCGGACCTCAAACAAAGAAAGAAAAAGGAATATCCGCCTGACGTCGAACAAAATATAACAAAATATTCCGGATATGGCAAAATTGGCACAGTTGACTTTCGATGCTTCAAAATTATATACACACAAAGCGTAATTCAAAATACGTGGATTACAAATGATCCAGTTCCCATCTTGCACGCCGATATTTCCTGACGCTTCTGTCCTTCGACAGTTAATTTATTTCCGACGCGCGAAGCGCAACTCGCGGGAAATGCTATTTTCCTCGGCTTTCCCGAACAAAGAAATCAAATAAAACGACAAATCGCATCAGAGATCCAAAATTATGCAAAGAACTATGAATCCTTCTTCGATTTCTTCCTATATTTTATCTCGAGAGCGAGATTTATTTTTTGTAGTGCTATAAATTCACCGTGTCTGCATATTTTTTCGACTCTCCGACCGCACGCGCGAGTATTTAAATTTAGTTGCCGTTAATAACACGCCGAGTCGATGTTTATCGGCTAACGAAAATGTGAAAATATTAATCAAATTTGGCTGCAGAACTTTACATTTCGCGTTATCGCCGCCACGTTAGTTTATTCAAAGTCACTACGTACGACACTTGGAAACGTTAACGTTCACAATTACTTAACATTGTCACGGACCGACGATTGGTCGTTATTCGTCGCTTACAGAATTATTACTAAGCTTTTGTACAAAAAAACAATCTAATAACTCTACTTCCGAGAAAAGGAATATCTGATACCTTGGAATTTCATCAATTCTATTTAACAGATGATAGATTAATTTTATTTAACTACCGTTGATTGATTCATTTCTCATGATCTTCAAATTATGTTATTTCAAAAACGACAGTGAAAATGACCAAGTGTTCATAAATTATATCAACTATTATTTTGAAAAGCTGCATTAAGAATTCTCAATATTTAGAAAAGAATATTTTTGTTCTAACAGAGAACATATGGAAACAATCGTCGGAAATATAACATCATTGCATGTTAACTATTGTCAAAAACCAATACTATTTTGTTACCACCCTTACAATTAGATATGTGTGCGTACAAACTACAACGTACATTCTATCTTTCCTGAAGTTTCTAAAGTTGCACTACTTTAATTCTTTCGAGACGAATTTTTCCTTCAACAAAAAATTCAACGATATAAACTATAATACCTAAGTTCAAAAAAGCTGTAAGTTAATTAAAAATTAGAAAAAAGGATATATAATTCCACTTATAATTCTACATCTCAATAGATCTGAATAATGCCAGAAAAATTATAACAGTTATAAAAATTATCCAACAGTTTTCCCAAAAGACTTGGGAAATATCGTGCTATCAGTCTTCTAACTCGAAATGAAGAAAAAAAGAAAAAGAAGAATCGAAACAGCTAGCACGAAAAGAACAATTAATTTCGTGGTAATTGAATTAATCACCTCGAAATGAGAAGAACAGCGATCGGTAGCGTACGCGAATAACACGATGACGCGTAGTTATAATTAACGATGAGCGGAGTGAACGACAAAGAGATTATTGTCCGTCGATAGAAGGCTTCTCAAGCTAGTCCCTGAACGATATGCGGTTTGTATTAGGGTTAAGCCTGTCAGCCAATGAATTCGTATGATTGCATTTAGTAAATCGCAGGAGCAAAATAGATCGAAGTAAACCAGCCAGCCGACCGGCCGACCGAACATGGAAGAAGCGTTGATTCAGCACAGTCCGAGTAAACACAATTTTATTAATCCATTTAGACGCGATGATGCTTTAAGCAGGCTTAACCTCTGCTTTTAAGAAGATATTTTGGTATAACAGTTGATGCAAGTGGCCCTAACATTGCGCCCTACTTTCTTAAGCACATATGTACTTATAAATAGACTGTGAATTTTTATGTCAATTTATGTTTTTACAAATTTAATTAAGAAAAATAAAACTAAGGAAAGAAGAATAAATAATACTTTGTATTAGAAGAGTAGCATACTTTGGACATTTTGTATGTTTTATATATTTATTATGAGAAAGATCGTAAATTTGCAACTTGCCGATTTATGCTTTTCTTTTTTTATTTAGCAACGAATTTTTAGGAATATCGGCAAGATGAAAAATAAGGAATAGAAAAATACCATATCAGTTGATAATATTCTAAATATATTTAATCGGAAAATTTAAAGAAGGAGAATCGAAAATTTCAATCCTAAGATTTCAGACTTTCCTAACTATATTTGTTGATATTAGACATAAGATTGAAACGTGAAAATACATAGATCAATATGGTTAATAATCAAAGAAGCTGAAGTTCACCTATGATCAGTCAACATACTTGTATTCAGTGTATTTACCTATGATTATTGAAAATGATTTATTAATCACAATATCTCGTCACATTTGAATATTGCAAACAGATCGACTACAAGACAATGTTTACGAAAGAAAATTGGCATATTCGACCAAAGGCCAAGTGATTCTTCGCCGGAAAACCGAACAAAGCAGTTCAAGCCAATTGTTCTCAAAACTCCATTCTATTCTGTTTCCGCAATAGTTAGTCGATTTCGAATCAATACGAACATTCCTGAGATTGAAACCATACCGCGGAAACTCGCATTTTTGACGAATGACCGTCTTTTATTGAATATCGAAGCCCAAAGAGTTAAGTTGCCACTATATTTTGTCAAACGAATATTTGTGAAATATTTATCACTGACCCCGTGGAAATAAACCGCTCAAACTGTGTAACTGACCATTACTATCGATTTGATGGCCGAGATATATAGAAATTTCACTATTAAAGATCCTTTAGCAACAGGTTAATAAAAGTTAATCTGATATTGAATGCAGAGAAGTAAAAATCATGAAACTCTCGTGCCGAAGATAAAACAACTGAGATAGCCGATAAAAATAAACAATCAAAAGCTCGGAAGAAAAATGATACACGTGACAAAAATCTTTAATCCTTCGAATGCTGCTCAAAACATGATGGAAACCAGATGCTTTTTATGACTTGAAACATATGCTCACGTGTATTTTTATCTCACGTATTTTTTTTTTTTTTTTTATTATTTTTTTCTCCATTTAATATTAAACTTAAACTATGTGTAACGTCGTGCAAAAACGACTTGAAAACAGGTATTCTGTTGTGAATTTAATGTTGCTTGCGGAAGGCTGTGACAACCTTGTCCAACCGAAACGTGAATTTAATAATTAAACTGACTTCGAGAATCAAGGTTTGACATAAAAACTGTTACAAAAAAATTGTACCGAAAAATTAACGTTTCTTTGGCGTAGATTAAACCGTTTCTACCCGCGGCCGCCCGCGAGCCTGCCTTTATTATCAGGCGCCAGTTCAATCTAATCAATTACATTTGAAAGATGAATCGTTTAACTACTCTGTAAGCCCCCTAAAAACGTTAAATCGCTAAGACGATTGATGATAATCATTTCCAGATAACAACAATAGAGCAGGTTTACGAGTCGATTACCGTTTCATGATGCTTCTGAATCCTGATTTTGCGAACATAGAACAGAACTGTTCAAGGTGGCTAAACAGGAAATAATATAATATTGTAAACTAAATCAAAATTCAGAACAGAACATTCGACATTCTTTGCGCCAACACTATGGTAGTATCAAACTATATGCTCATAGAATAAAGCACTTTTGGTATTTTTTCATTGAAACTCTCAAATTTATCTTACAAGAAGTAATTCTTTAAAATATCAACGGAACTGAGAAAAAGACTGATATAAGACAGAAAGATATTTCCATGCATTATCATAGGTTCCATAGTGATGCACATTTTAATTACCTTCTAACATCGAGCTCTATACCTAAACGTCATTTGCACGCCTTGTCGACTAATTTTTTAACTGCCTCGTGAACCTCGTGAACTGACAAACCTCCACTTCTTTTCGTAGCTGCTTTCTCACAAACGTTCATGGGGCAAAACAAACTAATCTGATTCGTTCCATCAAACTGCTGTTTCACGATCATGTTCATCATCCTTCGAAGCAATTGGAGCACGTGAACCACTCGTTGAACGATTCGATCGAGCCCAATCGCGCAGGCTGAACGGCACCAAGCGATTCAGCATCGTCCAACGATCGGGTCACTCGTTATTCAATCACCAGAGCCTAAGAGTTTCAAACTCGTAACAAGTAACATTTTCGTAGGCCATTGCAACACTAACGGTTCAATTGTCGTTAATCCGCAACGCAGCCATCTCGTTCGACTATATATTAGACTTATCAACTCGAATACTTAGCAAAAAATGTATAACGATAAAACCAATACAAACAAGAACAATTGTTTCGATCTACGATGCACCAGATACTTTTTTCGTTCAACCGACTGCAAAACATTTGCAAATATATAATAACAAGGAAAATATACCGCAGAATCCAGCAAGGAAAAATAAGATAACCAATATCTAAAATTAAGTTTTTTTTTTTTTTTTTTTTTTTTTTTTTTTTTTTGACACGATAGTGTGACTAAATGATTATGATTCACAAGAATGCAATGTACGTTGATATAAAACAAGAGTTCTTTTACTATTCCTTCCATTTTTTGTTATTTTAGCAGATGGTCTTGGAATTATATATTCAAAGAATGTGTTTTGCAATTCTGACAATTTTTAATCAAAATTAAACATCTTTGAATAGGCCAAGTAAGCCAAATACTTTACTTGGCATGATAACAATCGATTAAAAATTGTTTGTCACAAAACAGTTAGCTTACATTTTCGAAGTGTATCGAAAATAATCAACATATATATAATTTCCTAGGAACATCCAACAAATTTAAAAAGATAAAATAAATAAGAACTATCCATTTATAACCAGAGACCTCCCGCCGATATTTACATCCTCATTTAATTGTAGAAAGGCATATTTATGAAACAAACTGCTAAAGAAATCTTGAATATACATAATCGATAAAGTTAAATGTTACATATATTCTTAGATATATCTCAATATTTATTCCTCCTACATTTAAAGTTAATTGAAGTCATGATCAATAGCAATGTAAGAGCAAACAATAGAAAAACAGATCGTAGCAATCATTAATCCAATGTTAAAATTATACTATAAGCAGGTTACTTAAAACGGGTGCATCGTGGACCATTTATAGCCAATTAAAAGTTGCGATTATGTGTAAGAGCTTTTTCTGGACTATTATTTCCATGTATCCAAAAAACATCGGCGTAACATTGTGAAATTACGAAAAATGCAACTGGTGAGATAAGCAAGAATCGATAAGACACAACGTAAATACTATAAAAGGTATTGATCCAGCTGCGCGTTTTCAGATCTCCGATTCGGAAACGCAGCTGGCTTAAATAAGAATCGAGAAATTAAGCAACAATTTACCAAGTTAGCCTGTAACTTGTGCATAATCACGAAACAGCCGTGACAACGCCTGACGACGTCATAATTGTCCAAATAATTACATATGTAGTCGCGTACAGGAAACATTGTGGAATACTGCGGAGAATTTTATTCTCTATTCTGAATACACCGTTGAAAAAATTCTGAAGTTTCAAATAAATTACTAATAAATTGATATTAAACGAGCAAATAATAAATAGTTTATATTGTTATGTTGTTTTGAAAGATTCAGAGAATATTAAAAACAATTAAAAATAAATTACGAACCACTTCAATTTCGGCAATAATTATGATTTACACCCCATAATGATCGAACAAACATTAAACTAACAGATCAAAAATGAGAAAGAAATAGTAAATTCCGTGATATTCCTTAATAGTCTCAATGTCCTCTGAAAATTAGATTGATTAAATTAGTTTACTTTCATAACGTAAAAAATATCATTGTAACATAAAATTACCTAAACAGCTAAAACTTCTTTGTTACATTAATCATAGTTAAATCCTTCTCAGTGGTGTAATGAATTTAGAAAAAAAAGGAATTCACCAGACCCAATAGTGCAAATATGACAAAACGTAAAATGCATCCAATAACATAGCGATAATGATTCTGGTAAAACGCGAAAACTCAGCGTTTATTATAAAAGATACATTTACATCACGCTTGGTCTATGACTCATTTTCTTTTTTCCAATACATTAATCCACAGCTCCACCTATAATAATTCATATATTCAACAGATTTTCGATCCCAAACTCGAACGAATGAACAAACGGATACAATGTTCAATTTAGCATCAAATTTAGAAGAAAAAGAAATCTAATTTCTATAGTCATACGAAAGTATTAGTAAATAATGCAAAATACGTACTAAATAATTAATATGTAAATGCTATAATAAATAAAATGATAGGCAAATATTTTTTTTAACGCTATATAAGTAAATACCTATGAACACATGACTCCAAATATTTTATGTATTTATAAATAGCCATCTATATTATATATAGCAGTCTATTAGACATTGCGTGCTTATGTTATCGAAACAAAGATAACGGTCCGAAAGTCTACATCCAAAAAATCTTATTATCACTGTCACATTAAATTTATTACCGTTTAACAATTTCTAATTTAGAATTCAATAACGCATACTGTAAGTTCGAGTCGCATTATACACGCGAATTACTCCCTCAAGCGTAGTTAAATTATCCTAATGTTTATTTACCAACCATATGCATCTCATATATACAATGGCTTATCAAACTTTTATGCATATATTGATATATCACTTCAAACATTTTGAAATTTTATTAACATTATAATGAAACACGACTGCCATGATTATATTGATAAAATTTAAATTCAATTTAAAAATATACGTAAAGTTATAAGATGTTTATTGCAAATATATATTTAATAAAAAAATTAAAATGTACAGCATGAATATTGAGATTTAATTAATAATTGATTTATAAATATTTATATGATTATTTATACTAAATACCTTCTAGCTATATGTACATTTTTAGATAAAATTTATGTTATTTTAAATTTGACAAGTATAATTATAATGACTGTCTCTCTGTCTGGACAACGCTAAAGAAATTTCAAAATATAATCATAATACTTGGAATTTTTGGCTGGACAATGCTAGTGAAATTTTTAAATATTTTATGTTACACACATATATTCAGAAAATATGTCTATAAAAATGTGAAATATGTCTCTAAGTTTTTATGAGTCATTGTATAGTATATTAACGGTGATCCCAACTTTTCTTCAATTTCCCACATATTGTAGATGATATCGACTTCACTCTATAGGCGCGGTTTGAAGTACGTAGCATTGTTCGAGAAATTACTTTCTGACAAATGCAAAAATCATGTAGGACGCGTCTCGTGAATTGATAAACGGACAAATAAATCAATAATAATTTACAGCCAAGTGAATCCTATTAACTAACACAACAATACGACCGATATTTACATTTGTAAGTTATCTAAACAACACTATACATTTTCGAAAAAACAAACGATAATTTTTTTTTGGACTCTGAAGATTAACTCTGCTTCACCTTGGCACTCTATCGGGTAAACTGTGAACGTGCAATAAGAATTATGGCGTAAAAATCAGCAAAGAACAAAATTCATAATATTTTTCTCTATAATTCTAGACTTACAATTTATACAAACATATAAGAATACGTCGTATTGTAACACTGCACAACTGAATTATATCAAATATATTTCTAATCGTCAATGACATTTTTTCAAACGCACAAAACCTCGCTATAAAAACAAGACTAACTACAAGCAAAAAGTAATTGCTATCCTACATAAGCGATCGGTGAATAAACATTTCTTGTTAGATGCAAAAACATTTGTAAAAAAGAAAACTTATTCATGAAACACTCTCAATACGTTATTTCGAGATAATATGCATCGAGATAATTCGTTACATGTACACATTGTAGGTGCATTAATATCGATACAGAAAAAAAAACGAAATGAAATCTGTCCAGCAGTAACCCTATCTAATTACATGTCTAGTAATATGACAATTTGTGCCGGTCTCATGTTTACTCGTAACATAAATACTACCAGTTGGCAGAGTTTAGTAATTAGACAAGAGAGAAAAATAAAAAGATAGAAACAGATCGAAATAAAATCAGTAAGAGGGAAAGAAGCACACTATATTATGGTACATGATTAGGCTAAAACCAGTGATCATATTATTAAAAACAATACTGTAATCATCTCTATATACAGTTTGATATGACCACGATTAATTTCTTGAGCAAACCAAAACTCTTGGAAATCAAATAAACTATTGTTTCGAACATGATCAGGAATTTCATTGACGCATAAACATTGTGGGAGTGCCGGCAGATAGGTTGATATTCGAATGCATTAATCATGAAATCGACAAAAGAAAGGATATAAAATACCTAATTACATTTACTACCGAATTACATTTACATTATTCTAGCAGCATGAAGGAGCTTGATTTTGACACATGTTATTGACAAGCTTACGTACTTGATGGCCAAGAACTTTTCGGTGAAGTTTAATAGTAATGTTTCATGTAAATCCGCACTATTAGTAGAACTTGATTTATCACTTGCACAAGAACAGATCAACTTGAGATTGTCATGATTTCAGTGACGAATGTCCAGTAACACAGTTTGAGCGAAGAAGTCCGAATCGACTGTACCAAGACCTTGTGAAAGGTGCGACATCAAAAACTACCCGAATCACGTAACAGCGACTACGTTACTCGGCCAAGTTCGAAGATTTCTGCACGATTCGCGTTACCGACGGTGCTTCAAGTAACTTCGTTTTCAAATATATATATATGTGTGTATATGTATATGTATATGTATATGTATATGTATATGTATATGTATATGTATATGTATATGTATATGTATATGTATATGTATATGTATATGTATATGTATATGTATATGTATATGTATATGTATGACAAAATCGTTTTGAACACTACACTATTAGTCGTACCTACATCCCCAGCAGTGGCTAAACTCACATCGAAAAATCAAGATTTGAACGACGAATATTTTTTACAGTGTGATTTTTAATCTATATTAATCAGGATTGGTCGTATAAAGTTTCGTGAGAAGTACGGATGCCAAAAATATACTGTGGTAATGTATTTAGGTGAGCAGTCAAGAGTCGAATGGGTTCATACTGTTCTCTGGTCAAGCTCTTAGGTGCACGTGTACTAAGAGAACCGCCAATACGCGCGCGCGCATTCGAACACACAGGTGGTTCAGGGGATCTCGCTTTTACCTCGTCGCACTTCGACGAACGACCACAAACGATCAATCACTTACTTCGAAGAACGCACCACGCACATATGTATCTCAACTCTAATGGAAATTTGAATCCTACTTTTTTTTAACACTTATCTTTTAACATTTCATTCCAGATATTGATTATTATAAAAAACTATACAAACGAAATAGAAACAATTATTAATCTTATTTTCAGTTACAAGAAATCGTATACATGATATGACATGGAGTTCTTTTAAAAATATAAGATTTAATATTTATAATTCTATTGTCACCAGAATTATCATAGAAATACATTTTTCGTAGAACTACTCCAATTGTCAATCGACTTACACAAAACAAAGTGATTACAGATCGCGTTTAGGGCGATCTTGCGGAACATGAGAGACACCGTGCACGATGTTTCACTAGCGAAGTCTGCAGAGAAACTACTGGAAAGGTTCGACGTATCGCAAGAAACGAGGAATGGATGGTAGAAGAGATATACATATAGAGACGGGTAAGGCCCTGAAGCTTGCATTAGGTTTTATGATTGTCAAGGTCTGCTGCTTTCCATAAGAATGGCGGCGTGAACATCTCGACAATTGCCGCTCAATTAGTAAAAGAACAAACACTAGCTTAATCCAGATGGCTATCATTCTTTTATAAGAAAAATTTTTGCAAGATTTTATATGTAATTTGTGACTTTCCAATGTTGGCCATGTTGCTTTTCGAACTATCCAATGTTGCTTCTGGAAGATTTCTTTAATATTATTAATACAATAATACAAAAATTGAGTTAATATACTCAGTTTAGAATCCAAATAAAAGATAAATTATTTAAGAAAATATAAGCATATTTAAGTTGAACTGAACATTATAGTGATAATGGAATTAACGTTTGCTCGCCAACTCTCAAACTCGTTTTTTAGAATTGTAAATTACATTATTCTACCATGATTGTAAACCAAATAAATTTTACGGTTCATTTCAATTAAGATTTCTGAATTGACCGTCATAACTTTAAATTTTTTTATGATTAGCGTTAAAAAATTTTAATCCGATAACTGTTACTTTTACAGAGAGATAACAACACTTCACGATTGACTAATGTCAATGTCATTGAATAATTTAGTGATTGACTAAAATTATCTACAGTCATCGATAAAATCGTATGTATTACTTTATAAATAAATACGCGTAAAAGTTTGCGTATATTCGAATTTTTGTACATATATTTTGTACATATGTTTATTTCTTTCTTATTCTCATCAGAAACAATATACATTAGCACAAAAAAATTTTTATGTATTATTTTCACTATTGCTATTGGTATTTAATAGTAATTGTTATATATTAAAGTAATTGGTAATGAATTCAATAAATAAACAGCATTTGTAAAAAAAGTATCACCTCTGAAGAGAATATGTAACGAATATACGGCTGAAAATTATATTATTTCTATAAAATTATATTGTTTTGATAGGTTAACATACTAGATGAATCAAGCTAAATATTCAATTTCATGCTTACTTCGGCGAAAGCAACTAGGAAAGCATGCATGATTCTAGATTTGCACGATATGCGCATTTATAGCGCAACGAACATGGACAAACATTATTGTTAATATTCCGAAACATTGCTAAACTTGAACGACAATGTATCGATACTAATATTCTTGACAAATTTTGTACATCTCAGACTATTACAATTTTGTATAACGGCAATGCTATATTTATCTTTAAAGCGACAATTATTCTAGTTACTTTAAATCTCAGAAAAGACATAAATAGAATATTACTCCGTATCCGAAATAAAATCTTGTACAGGTTAATAATAATGATTAATTTCAATTTGTTCATCAATATATCACAATCGTTTACAATCTGGTAACACGGTTTCAAGACACATTCGTCATTGCCTACGACAATATATAATAGTATCGATACTTGTAGATCAAATATCTCCATATCTTGTTAAAGCATTGGATAATTCAACCTTGCCAGATAATCTTAACTTGTGCATTTTATTTCTACGTATACACACACTACTTTATGTTTTCGCCGTTTTGAACTTTCTTTTTCACTATGAGAAACGTGCTAGAAAAGCGTGCGATTTATCAACAGGCAAACGGATGTAACAGAAAACATAACCAACAAACGTGGACTCAACTTTCCTCGGATTGGACAATGCGTTCACGCACTAAGTGCAATAGAAAGATAAAAGACACATGTATGAAACAACACGTAAACTAACCAACAATAAGGGAAAGAATTCAAGAGAATGACTTTTATATGGACACTCGGATGGTTAACGACTATTTTCTGACTCAGAATCTTTCAGTTGAAGACTAGATCTACGACGCAAACTCATATCGCGATCACTCTATTATTTCAATTTAGATGACCGGCTGTATAATATTCGTTCATTACACTCACTGTCTACACTTATAACATTTTTATAGCATCCACTGCGTACCGTGCAGTTCCAGAAAATTGACACTTAACAAACAAAAAAAAAAAAATTAAATATGGCGTCAGCCAAAAGGCCATGTAAGCCAAAAACAAGAAGGAATAATCGAGAAAGCCGAAACGTTCTGAATTATCGCATTTTCCTTCTGGTACAAGCCATCCTACAAGCGACACCCACATAGCGGCAATTTCCGTAGTCGATTGAAGTTCACTACCGACAGTTGTTAATCATTGACTTTATCGACTTCCGTATTAGCGGTATATTCAAATGTGATTTGAAAAATTTCTTATTGGAATCTTCATTTTCTATTTAGTCGCAAAATTAATTAATAGAAAACTACTTTGAAACAATAGTATT
>KQ436008.1:166511-187320 GCA_001276565.1 Melipona quadrifasciata | reverse complement strand
AATCCATGATAAGGAGGAAATTGCGTATAAACATTTTAAATCTGATGGAAAAGATCCCAATGGTGAAGAAGAAGCGCGTTTAAGAAAGAAACTGATTGGTAATTTGAAAGATTGAGTAAAAGATCTTAGTGTGTATGTATTTTCAATTGAAATTTTTATTTATTTAAAGGAATTATGAGCACTTATGGATTGTTAGAGCACTTTGAAGATACAGAGGATCCAGAATTATTAAAGAGACACAAAGCTCTGAATGATGGTAGTAATTATATTTCCAGAGATGTTTTTAAAGATAGCAAATTAAATAATTTGTGGGCTAAAGCTGAATTGGCAGGTTTCACACGTAAGTACTATGGAAAATTGTTTATATTTTTCAATTAAAAAATTGTTTAATTGTACTTGATAAATGTGATCAATAGATGAGGAATTACAAGCTTTGAAGGAAGAGTTTCAACATCACCAGGATAAAATGGATGAATATCTGAGTCTTTTAAAAGATGTAGAAAGTGGTGATACAGAAATACATAAAAGTTAGTAATTTCATCATATGTATATATACTTTATACATCTATAAAATGAAATAATTGTTTTGTATACATAGATAGTCTATATCACAAACCAGAAAATTGGAATGAAATAAATCATAAGGAAGAAATTTCCAACAAGATTCCTGAAAAAAAATTAGATTATTTAGAAAAAGCAGCTTTACTTAGGTATGCATGTCGTCTGTGTATAATTAGTACTAAAAATATTTAATGTATATTTCATAAATTTTTGAATATATAATTTCAGGGAAAAACATTTGGAAATTAGAAACGGATTTGATCGTTTGGATAGATTGACCGCAAAAGGACCAAATCATAAAGAATTCGTAGAACCCAAAGTTCAAGGCTTATGGCGTATTGTATTACAATCTGGATTCTCCCCAGAAGAACGTTCTTCGCTAAAAGTAGATAAACACACATATGTGTAATTAAAGAAATTATATTTCTATTTGATATATTATTATTGTATTTTATTATTAGGAGGAGTTATTACACTACGAAGGAAGATTACTAAAATTGCGTCATTTACACACGGAAGCTGCTTTAGAAGCTGCACGTCAAGAACAACCATATGATTTAGACAACTCTACTATGGAGAAGCATATTAAAAAATATACGAGAACTGTTCAAAAGCTTCATGCAGACATTGAATCAAGGATTTTGCAGAGACATTCCGAATTATAATATATGTATATTAATGATAGTACAATAAATTTGCACAATTTACTTCTATAATAATTTGATTGTTACTAAAAGTTATCACGAAAATATTTTTAATAAAGATATAAAGAAAATTTTATATAGATCTGACATTTGCAAAGATTTAATTTAAGAATTGTATTATTTTATATCACATGTATATGATATATTTTTAAAAAGTTTATATAAGAGTATATTGAATAAATAATTTATGTGATTTTATCATATTTATAATAATAAAATAGGTATGTATTATTCAATCTATGTATGAAGCTCTTCTCTAACTTAACTATATTAATAACTTAATTCTCTTATATTAACTATATATATTTTACTTAGTAACGTGATACATCAATATTGCTATGACAATTGTTCATAGATTCAAATTTATGTTCATAACAAAAGTAAACAGTTAGATATTTATAAATGCGTAAAAGATTTCGTATTTCATCGATATACTGATTGTTGCACAACAAAGTTTGAATAAATCAGCAATACAATGGCAACAGTAATAAAGGATCGTGTTATTCCTACTATGGATACTTTAGTTAAATATGATAATCCAGTCCTAGTCACAATTCGTCCAGAAAAAGTACAATTTTTATTAATAAAGAAAATACCACTTTCTCTTCATTAAATTAATCATACTTATAATTAAGATTACAATTTATTATAAATTATCTAACATTTCTTATTAAAACAGGTAACGAAAGAACAAGTGCCAAAAATTGGAATAACAGTTTGTAAAGTTGAAACCACTATTCCTACGCTTGATACAAGACATGAAACTTCTGAAATTCTCAATAAAATTTTACCACCTAAACAATGGGAAGAGGATGGTCAAGTTTGGACTCAACAAGTACGATATTTTTCCGTTTTAATAAGTAATTTACTATGATATTGTATGTATTATCTTACATCAGGTATCAAGTACACCAGCAACGAGATTAGATGTTATTAATCTACAAGAACATTTAGATATGAAGTTGCAACAAAGACAAGCAAGAGAAACTGGTATTTGTCCAGTACGTAGAGAGCTTTATACACAATGTTTTGGTAAAGATCTTTCATTGGATGTTAAATTTTTAAATATTGTATACTTGTTTGGTAATACTATTTTGTAGATGAAATAATACGTCAGGTGACAATAAACTGTGCAGAACGTGGATTACTTTTACTTAGAATTCGAGATGAACTTAAGATGACATTAGCTGCATATCAAACTTTGTATCAAAGTAGTATCGCTTTTGGTATGCGTAAAGCTCTACAAGTATGTTTTCTATACTGTTTTCTCTTAATATGTGTATAAGAAAGTATGCAGTAACAAAACTTAAAATTTCAATATCACTTTTATAGGCTGAGCTAGGGAAGGAAGATTTAATTGCTGTTGCAGATAACCTTCAATCACAAAAGGCTGAATTAGAAAAAACAGTTCTTGAACTTAAACAGAAATTTGAACAAGCTGAAAGAAGAGCAGCTGAATTAAGAGAAGCTGAAGAGAAAAAACACATGGAAGAAATACAATTTTTGAAAAAGACTAATCAGCAGCTCAAAGTAAATTTTTGCATATAATTTTTATATTAATCTTAAACAACTATGAAAAATTCACTAAGCTGCTATTACTTTTATTTCAGACGCAGTTGGAGGGGATCATTGCACCAAAGAGATAAAATGAATATAATATATAATATAAAAATAGCATATTAATTTCTTTTGTCTATATTTTTTTCATTTATTTTAATTTGATAATAATATTAATATAAAAACATTAAAATATTTTATTTACGTGTTTTTTGTAAAATGTATAAATATTGTTTAATAGAAAACATAGATAAATAAATATTTTTAATTTGTCAACGCCTAACAGTACCACAAATATTAAGGTACTAGTTGCATGAAGTTTTTTTTTATTGTATATAAAATACATTTTTAAAAATTTATTTATATAAATTAGCAGTTTCGGTTTATTGTTTAATATAACCAGGTATATTGTATTATCAAAATATAAAATATACGTAGACAGAATGTAATATTTCTCTTTATAATTAATTATTAAAATAAGAACAAATACAAAGATTTCAAAAGTACATACAAATTATGTCTATTATTGAGTTTAACGTCGATGTAAAGTACTTCTAAAATAAGAGTTTCCACCTGTAGATTTGCTTTTATCTTAATAATAATACAAATTCATTCGTGTTGAAGTTATAGTGTTGAAGAATGATGGTATTTTTTTTCATTCTAATTAATTTGTTTTTTAAATTTACTTTCACTGAATTATTTTAATAAAATGTCATAATTCATTAAAGGTAATTATTATGTCAAGATATTTTATATAATTTTTAACACTATAACTATTATAATCGTTCTTATTATGCTATTTGTAATATCAAAAAAGAGTTTCAATTTTTATTTGAAAAGTATTTATGTTTTAAATTATTTCTAGAAAGATATATATAGTATTGGCACAATTCCAAAAAGTAATGCCATGGCCGATAATAAATATACATTAAATTATGTATAATGCTTATATAAAAGAAAACAGCAACATATATTTCTTTCTTTTATAATCTTATGAATAATTTGTATATTAATAAATTGGTCCCGCTCCTTTAATCGCACTTTACACCGCAGTTAATAGTATACTTGTTTCAATTAATACTTACTTATGATAAGTATTTAATTTTACATTTATAATTTTCATACTTAATACTAATAATATGGTCTGTTTTAATGAAAAATGTATATGATCTATATAAAATGATATTTTAGATACTTAAGATGATTTGTATTGCTATCGCAAATATGTGAAAAGTAAAAAATGTTAAATCTGAAAAACTATTGTGATTTTCTATCTTTTTTTTATTGTATTGATATATATTGTAATTTTAATCTAGGTAAGTATACATATTGGGACTATATGAGATTACAAATTTGTTGATGTTCAGATTTATTAGATAATATATTTAGTATTACTATTATATAACATTGCCACAAAAGCTTTTTAAATGAAAATTATATTTTTTGTAATCTCATGTGTGTATATTTATTAAAGGTACTGTCAGCAATAAAGGAACAGTATATATTTTACATATTTCCGTTCTTCAATTATGGTCGTTTTCTTAATGAAATTAAGATTTTTTTATTTTTCTTTAAGTTTTTGTCATTTTTACATGTATTTCACACTCATTGGCTAACTTTCTTATGTATATTTTTATGCAATTGAGGACATTATCTAATGTATGTATACTGTAAAATATGCCAACGATAAAGAGTAATTACCGTTGGTGTAAATAAATTAAAACAAATAAATTTGAAAGGAAATGAAATTATGAATGTGTATAATATATTTAAAACAATTCAAAAATTTAATACTCATTCATTACATTAATGGAAACTTTGATATTAGAATGGATAATAAACTTTAAATAAACTTTTTTCTAAAAATGAAATCAAAAACTACGTTGATATTTAACAATGAAATTATATATAATGCGACTTTTAAAATGAATCTTAGAGTATATTAAAACAGTTTTACATAACATATATATTAATATATTTATTGTTAAAGGAAAATAAATAAAATACTTTACAAACCACAACAAATAGCTGTAGTTCACATTATTTTTTACTTTATAAAACTAACTAATAATATATTTTACATACGTTCAAAAACCAATTGTATATTATAATTTGATTAAAATCTTTTCATTTGTGTATTGTTCGTTTCAATTATTATAAATACTGCTTCTATATTTCTATTTAAACTGAGGAATTGCTTATATTAAAATACATTATTTTTTTAAACTAAGAAACAAAACAAAAACTGCAAAAGGAATGTGTATCATTTTATATAGAATATTGTAGAATCACATCAATTTTTCGCGTGAACTTTCTTTAGTAAATATATTTTATAAGATATATGACCATAGTACTGACTGTAAAAATATTATTTCAATATTATATCCTAATTTCTCCAGCACTGAAGTATCTTTTATCAATGTTGTAAAGTATAAAATACAAATTCTATCATGTTTAAAGAAATGAAAAAATCGATTGCAATAATTATTATGTTGCACCAGTACAGGGAAACTATGAGTAATGCTAATGAAACATGCATTACTTCAATTATGTTTAATATTAAAAACATAGCACGATCTATAAAAGAAATAAATGTAATTCCGGATGCCAATTATATTAAATGATAGATATGAAATTATACGTTATGCATATATGTGTATGCTTCAAAAAAAGCAGCGCGCAATGAGAGATTTTTTAATATTATATGCACCGATGTGACAAGGATTTGAATTCTGAAATGTATGAAGTGAATTAATACAATGCAAAATTTGCATTATTAGAACACACTTTCACAATGATGTAAAAAAAGAATTTCACAATCGTTCTTCCATACATCTTTCTTCATTTTGCACCAATATTTTTATCTGAGATTAATGACGACCTTTTTTCGAACGTTTTCGTTTTTTCTTCTTCGAAACAAGAACAGTATTTGCACTTATTTTAGGAGCGGTATCTTCAGTGGCATTTGTAGGTATAATTGTTTCGATTTTTTCCGAGGTACTCACATTAGAAGGTTGCCCAGTAATTTCTTCGCTTTCACTTTCAGCGTCACTTGCTCCTGTTCCGATAATACTTTCTACTTCATCTTCTGCGTTACTTAATTCCAGTGATATAATCTTTTCTCGTAGAGTTTCAACCTAATTACATAAATATATACATTGCAAATACTAAAGTAGAACAGAGAAATTTTTAGCACTGATACGTGTAATTATTAATTTAATTACAATAAACATAGAATATATAAAAAAAAAATATATATATATATATACATATGTATATATATTACAGAATCAGATGAAATTTATAATACTTTGAAGTAGTAATACTTGATATATAGCTATACCACCAAAATAATTGTACTAATTATTTAGAAAGGAAATACCTTCATACATGCGTAAGTAAGTAGTGAATAAGAAAAATCAATAGCAGCATTACCAATAGTACGAGAAGAGGTTTGTTAATGATCAGTGGAAATGAAATCAATTGCTCAAGGTGGTGCAGGTTGCATTTCCATGGTCAGTGCTGGATTCTTGGAACAACAAACACAACCATTGAACTAGTGTTTTCATTAAATTTTGTGCATTAAAGCAAAATATTTTTAAGAGCAGCATGCATATGCACACACATTATTTTAATATTATAAATATATGAGCACATACATATAAAACGCAACATACAAACGACACTTTTTTTCTTTCTAAAGAATACAACTTTAGTTCTCTTTGTTCTCTTTAGTTCAAACTTTTAGGAATATCACCTTATCCTAATTAAATTAATTAGGGTATTAATATAATACTCTAATCATGATTTTGCTATAATTTGTATTTTCAACTTTTTTCTATTGCGCCAACTGCTTGTACTAAAACTTCGAATTGTAATTTTATTTGTATACATTATAATAATTTTCCAAAAATTGTAATTACTTGTAATAATTTGCTCCTATAATGATGTTATATTATATGTCAATTATAGTTAAATTGAAGTTCCAGTACAATTGAAGAACTGAATTTCGTCTGGAGTCGTTGATGTGAATAGATAACATTCGGTGCTTAAATTTTGTGCAAACTCTAGGATTTATAATACCTGTCGCTCAATGAGCTTCTCGACGTATTCGACTGTTCGGACACGCCGTTCACCCGTCACCTCATCCACGTATTCCTCGGTACGCCGAGTGACCTTCTCGTCCACTACTTTCTCGGATTCGCGTATCTCTTTAGGGGGGCCCACTTTGCTGCGTACAGCAAGTTTGGGAAAATCTGCACTAGACGGCCGTAACGTAGTGAACTATGATAGTAAGACAGACAAAGGGGGTACCACTGTAGTTAATGTAACATTATAAATGTACGAACACTAAGTTAGAACTACAGGTGAGCAAAGAAACAATTAGTAGTACAATAAAAAAATGCTGGTTAATCTGTTTTAAACACATCGTTAGATAGTGTTTATTGTTTTAGTTTATTGGTGGTATGATTAGAGTAAAAGTATATTATGGATGCTTACATCAGTTGCTTTTTCTGTTTCGGGAACTGCAATAACAGCGTCTGTGGAATCCTGCATAGGATCTGTCTTATTTGTAGTATCCATCATTTCACTCATTTTCTTAATTACTATCTGTGCTTGAATAGCATCCTGAATACAAACGTTTAATACATGAATAAATGTAAGTACTATTTATTGTATGCATTATCCAATTATGGAAAGTAATATTGATAATTACTTGTTCCAGAGATTTTAAACGTGCTTGCCTCCATGCTGCACGCTTTTCTGCTCTTAATGCTCTCTGCTCAGCAGGACTTAAATGACTTTCTTCATCTTCATCAGAAATTATACCCTATGTAATAAAAAGTTGAATAAGAAGTATAAATCATCTTAAACATTAGTATTTCATTTAATAAAATTATCTAAACTACAGAACAATTTAGAACATTTATGATGAATTATAATGAATAAGAAATTTGAACGATTAAAAACATTAAAAAAAAAAAAATACCTCCTGTATCAATCTCTCTTTCAAGCGACGTTCTGCTTTTGCTGTCCTTATACTGCTTGGAAGATTCTGCAGAAGGGCGATCGAACTTCGCGAACTCAGTCGGCTACTGCAAGGTAACGAGCATGCACACTGACAAATCATATACATGTGCCACAGTTTGAATGTTTATTCATTAAAGAAGAAAGTACAAAAGCAATGTTCAGTACAAAGGCTAAAAAAATATTGTATGACTTATATACAAATGAAATAACAATACAAAAATATTAAACTACACCACACATCAACTATAAATCTATGATGTAATTGTATCGGTGCTAAAAGATTCCAAAAAAGAATTATTTCTATATTATGGATTTAAAAGGTGATAAGACTTTCATATAAATGAAAATGAAAGCAAAAATTGGCATTAAATAAATAATAATTATTCTTTGGAATCTTTGAAGTGCGCTTGCAGTGCATGTGAAGAACACGTATCAAAGCATGAAGTTTTTGTTTATGAAAATTATATTTCGATGTACATAATCTTTAGAAATTTATTAAAGAATTATAATATGCAGTAAATGCCTGTGTAAGCATAACCACAACCTGCAAGGTACAATGTGAATGTAAATTTCATAAGCCTATATACAAATATACGTTATTTTATAAAGAGAAAGCAATCGCTAATTCTTAATAAAATCATTTATACGATAATTATAATAAGCATGCACATTTTATAATAAAATAACAACTACAACAAAAAGCACTTGATATAAATTATATATACATGTAAAATTTATTATAGATATAAAAATACTGATATTCATACAATATCCAATCATTTTGTGACGTATCGATGTATTTTTTCAACTTATAATTTTATTGTAGAAATACAATTTCACTAAATATATAAAGAATATCTTTTATATTACCCTTTAAACTAACAATTAATACTCATGAAAATTTGGTAATTACATAAATATTGAAATATAACTGCCGGTCTTGTAATAGATAGACACATTTATCATCTTACAACTGAGAAATAATTACATTATTTCATACTTTTATGTACAGAGCATGTAGTAAACATATTTTTATGAAAAAAATGCTATAATACTCATATATGTAAAGCAAGATCTATTCTTTTATTTTTTTTTACAATAAATCTTTACTAAAATTTAATTATTTTGTATAGGCAGTGTTTAGAAAATTATGTTATTATATAACAATTCTAAAGATGAGCAAAATTTGTTGAGGTGAGATTATTTGCTTTAGAATTGTAAAAATGAAAAAAAATAAATTTTACTACTATTATATTTTTTAGCATTAATGCATCGCGTATAATAATTTCTTAATAGGCAGTATTTTCTCTTTCATTTTTCTTGCATACACAAAGAAATGGAAAAGAGAAATAATAAGATAAAAAAGTTTTAATAATCACACGTTCAAATGCGTAGAATGAGTACAACTTAGCTTACTTAGGTCGCCGGTTATCCTGATCTTCTAATGTTTCCTCTAAATCTTCCAAACCTTCATTTTCATCGAGTTGAGCCCATGATTTTAATTCATCTCGCGTTAGAGTAGCAATTTTTCTTTCTAAAAATGCATAATAATAATTGATAATTGTAAAAACTAAAAATTTAACGGTATAATTAACGTACCTTCTTCTTGTTTCATTTTCTCAACTTCATCTTGACTTAGAAAGCTGAATACTTTTTCTAGGAAAATAATAATATATAAAAAAAAATCTGTTGCATCCAATAATTGTTCATATAAATATTTTATTTACCTGGTTTAGGAGAAGGTTTCAAATGTTCCTCCATGGCACTTTCAAATAATTTCTTTTTATCGCTAACTGACATCTTCACTAAAGGTGGTGTTGGTGATGGTGTTGGTGAAAGCTGTATTTTAAAGCATTACATTAATTAATATTTCATAGAAGTAATTCTTATAGGAGTATAAATATTAATATATCTTTTTAATAATAATTCCATTTTCAGTATGCACTACTACATGCATTTAGTCTGTACTTAAATAATTTTGTTAACACAGGAGTTATAATTTTTATGAAAGAAAAAAGATCAGCGATCTAAACGCTCCAACATTCTCGATAAAGAACGATGAAAAATAGTGCATTAGTGCTAGTTCTTTTTAAACATGCTTTTTAAAACCCACCTCAACCTGATTATTCCCATCAACAGAGCGTGCGTTCTGTCGTTTACCAAAAGAAACTGAAGTGCCATAATCTCCCATGGATGGGGGAGCAGTCAAAGGTGTAGGAGGAAGTTTAAAACGCGACTGAGTACTTTGAGTAGGACTTTGATAGATTTTCTTATAGGAAGTAATTTGAGGATCGGAAATATATCTATTGTCATGCAAAGATGAAGAATATTTCTTTGTTGAAGGGGAAATGGGGTAATTAACTGATCCTTCCCTGGAAGGAGGAGGAAGGTCAGCAAATGTAATACTACGTTTTGGTATGGAACTTTTTTTCTTTGGAGAGGGCAAGCTTTGGACAGCAGTAACGCGATTGAAATTCATCGATGGAGTAAGAGTAGAGACCGGAGACTTAGGCGATGGATTGTCCACTGATGTTCCATCTCTCTCTTTCCTCAGTGACTGAGTAAATAACATGAAGAATTATATTAGTAAAGTTAATGCAATTTTCTATCGCATATAGAATGCAGTAAAAATACAAAATTATTAATTAAGCGTTATGTAAATATACAACAGACTAACAAAAGAATTTCTAACAATTAATCAACTAACAAGAAACAAAAATGTATAACTTTTATATCATATTAAATGAGAAAACATTTTCCATTTCTGTATCCTTTAAGTTTAATAATTTTATTTTTTATAAAATTTGTAATTATACTTCAAAAAACAGATTTATTTTCAATACTACATCTCATACAAAATCTATATTAGAATTAAAAAGGAATCAGTTTTGAACTTATTCATTCTTAATATTTTTCTTCTTTTATCATCTATACATTCAATATTATATCAATTGTACTATTATTGCAACAATTAATGCAGCTTTGCGCATAATTTTTATTTGTATACCCTTCCAATGATTTTAAATATATTAAAATCGATTTTATAAAGTTACTTCATATTTGTACCCTCTATCCATCACCTTTTCATACATATCAATGCATCACAAGATATTCTAAAATGTTGTCAACTAGGTAACTTTTATCCCAAATTATGATTTAATAACAGGAACTGTGATCTTTGCATTACTAAATATGAACATGAAAAATGTATTCTCTCATAATTTATAGACCTAACAGGATAAAATGTAATTCACTTTCAGAAGAGCCTGCCGCATTGATACATTTGAATAAAGCACTGCACGTATTTCATCTTTATGTCTGTCAACTGGAACTTCAACATTAACATAATTTTTTTTTTATAATTAGATAAATATTATCTTATTTTTATACTTTGTAATAATATATAAACATCTGGTCCATTAGATTTATATCAACATATAACATTTATAGAACATTCGTAGAATACAGTACATTGATTTATATGTTAATAATGATATGAATTTACTGTAGAAATAACCATTCAAGAATGCTAGCATTTATAATCTTAAAAAAAATGCTAGATGCATAAATATCTTATCAAATAATATTTTATGTCTCAATGGACATTTTATTTCTCTTTCTTTTCTTTTACTTTAACTGTACATCATATAATAATAAATAATTAAAACTTGATATTTTTTTGAATATACTCTCCTATTTAGTGATACACGCATTGATTATTATCTTTGTTTCCAATGATACACAGCTTTAAGTAAATGGACTATGAAATTGTAAATTATAACATATGCACTATTTTTATGATATGCTTATATTTTTGGAAATAATAAAATATTCCAACTTCTTTTTACATAACTATTTTACTAATAAAATAATATAAAAAAGATAATTTTCAGTATACCAAAATATTTGGAATAATAATCAATAAAACTGATTGATTGTTGATTTTTTCTTAATATTACATAAATTAGAGAATACTAAACAAATAAAATTATTAAGAATAATATATTAAAAGTATTCTAGTATTCTATATATTAAAAGTATAATAATAATGCTAATTTTGGGAAGTGTTATTAATTTTTAAATGCAAATCTCGTTCCTTTAGTTATCAAGTCGTGTATCAAAAAAAAGGACAGTAATATACCTGTTTTTTGTGAGACATAAGTTTCAAGTATATTATTATAAAAATTTATAGAAATATAATATACTTGTTACTTGTTGATCACATTGCAACAGGAATCCTTTACTATCTTCTCTTACTTTCAATAACTTTTGATCCAACATCCAGACGTTCATCTAATTTCTGTAAGCTTAATCAATTGCAATAGTCGCGCATCATACGTTTCCAATCTGTCAAAATAGACTGTAAAATAAGTTTAAGAATCAGTGTACAAATATCGCTAAAAAATATTCAGTAAATACATGGGAAGTTCTTGTCGTCTATGACATCAGACTACCTATCACAGAAGTATCTCTTCATGTTCATCTTTTAACCGATATTTATGAACGAAAGAGTGATGAATATGTACACAAGAGTCTGTAGTTAAGGAGGATATCACATTTTCGTGATGATTAAAATTTTGACCCCGTTTTTGGACCAAAACAAGAAACCAATCACAGAATCAACCTAGCCAGTCAGCATATTCGCAATAATTATACTTAATATTATAATGGCAGTATCAGTAACAAACGGAGTAACGATAGTTAAATTGTACATATAGTGATACTCATGAAACGCAATAAACACCGTGATTATGCGAGTTAACGACATGAATTCCTTAGAATAATTTTATTATGGCACAGTCCCGCGGATTCAGAGGTATGGACGTAGACACAGGGAAAATGAGTAGAGGGTCGAACGACTCACTCCTGTTAGAGGGCAGCCAAAGTAGCGCTATCACCTTCCACTGTCTGCAAACATGTGAAACATCTCTTGTTTTGCCGCTCAGGAGAGCATGCGACGCTAAGAACACTGACAAATGTACATTTCATGCGTCACATATTAAAAATAAGTAATGAGACTTATGATGAGTGTATGAATAATGACAAATAATAAAACTGATACCAAAACTGAGCAAGTCATATAAACTTATGTATGATCATTCGAAGGATAAAAAAATTAAAAAGTTAATATTGTCTTTTTTTTTACAGATAGTTAAGAATTAGTAATTTGTTATTAGATATGATTCCTTATTCTCTTCACAAAGTTGTGTAGAAATAAATATATAGATCTATGGTCTTTAATAAGGAGAAATAAAATATATTTATTAAAAACTAACGTCCATGCTTATGCTACTGTATAAGAATGTACACAATGGGAGAGCAACGTTTTTTATTCAACACCACATTGTACCATAATAATAAATATTTTTTTAACTTCTTTTTATATCTTTAAAATTTATAAATTGAAATTTTCAAACGTCCCTCCTTTTGTTCCAGTGCCATTAATAAAATGTAGCATACTTTTGTTAATAAGTTATATGTATATGTACTCGTGAAAACATGTACGCGAACGCACGCATAATATGAGCAAATAAACAAATGATGCTCAATAAAACATACTGAAACCATGCATTTTGTGTAAACAAAACATAAAGTAAAAAGTTGCATTTTTAAATAATTTATAAAAATAAAATATAAGCAAATAAAAAAAGTAGTTAAACTATAAACTATAAAGTTAAACAATTTACGCAACCATTATTTATAAAAATGTATTAAATATTTGAAATAACTATGAGATTAAACAAAATCAAACCGTTTAGTCACATAAGAATATTTTTAAATATTTAAATACTACAGCTATAGTTATTATTATTATATACTAATAAAGACAAACTACAATTTGCAAGTTATTTATAAAAACATGCACATATAGTAATATTTCAACTTTGAATTTGTAATATTATGGAAGATACTTACATTTGTATTTTGAGGTGCTAAAGTGTGTTTGCTCATTACAATAGTGGTTGTTTTGAGATCTTTTGTACCACCTGGTGATTTTGGTGGTACAACCATGTCAACTGGACTACTTGATTTGTTTACTAACGATTCAGCTGCTCTTACTACATCTAATACCTGTTTAATTTGAAAATATTATATTTTAAAATTAACATGACGTTAATAAACAGCATCACTTATATTGTTTAATATTTTATTTCTTTTACAATCTTACTTTTTCTGGAGTAGATTTTTCTCTATGCTCGAGCAATGCACGTTCTCTTTCTTCTTGTTCCCATGCTACAAGTTCAGCTTTCATTTCTTGTTCTTGTCTGAGAGTTGCTGCTTCTTCGTCATCGCGATCCAAACTAGATATACTTTGCGATAACGATTTAGTACCCTCTGTTGTGGAATCTTTCAATTCCTTGGATGTTCTAGATTCTTTAGGATCTCTACTATCGGATATTGGTAATACTGGTTCAATTTCGCTTTTATCATATCCTTTACAAACCACTAATGTAATTGTATTTCCTGAACACCGTAATATATTTACTGCTTCTTGATGAGTTGCACCTAACAGCGATGTACCATTGACTTCTAACAGTCTCATTCCAACCTAAAATTAAGAAAATAACATGAAATTATTACATAAATCTCTTGTTTTTATAATGATCAGTAAAATTGTTTACCTTCAGTCTTCCATCTCTTTTAGCTGCACCGCCTGAGTTGATTTTAGATATAAAAACTCCTTCATCTGTATGATCAAGGGGATTGCCTTTTTGTCCTCGAAGTCCTCCTTTAATGTGCATACCCAATTTTTCACCTGGTTCTTTTGTAATAACTAATTCCTAAAATACAACATTATTTTTAAATATATTTCTATCATGTTTCATGCAGTATTTTATTTAGTTTTTATAAAATTTTCTAGTTTATTTTCAATGTAATATACTTGTATAAAAATTACAAATGCATGATGTACGATTGACGTATTAAAATTTTTTAATTTTAACATAAAGCATATGAAGCAAGTAAAAGAAAGTTTTTTAATTCTATATAATCTCAGCCTAGGCAGAAAGCAATTGCTCGTGATTCGGTGCTGAGCTTACTTGCAGCCTTAACAGAGGGATAAGCGTGGTATTCAAAAATAAAAAATAAGAGGTCAAATTAATTGAGTACTTACTGTCACAGGGATGTACTCTATTTCGACCAGCTTGTTGGACAAATTATAAATAACAGCATTAGGAAATGCCATAACAAAATGATTATATGTGAAGCACTTGAGTGCTACTATTTGCAGATAATAAGCTTTTCACTGGTGAACATAATGCATTAAGTACCAATAAACTAATCTTATTCTATTCTATTATTATTATTCTCTTATGTGTATATTTAAATATACTAGATATATGTATGTTTACCAATTTTTAATACGTTGGAATATATGGACGGTTTTGCTTTGACATTAAATTTAAATATTGTAAGTTTTGAGAATTAAGCGTGATAAAATATTCATTGTGAGTTTGTGATTTGTAAAGTTATATTTCTATAAGCGTGTTTTATTGAAAAAGCTATTTTATAATTAAGAAGCAGAAACTCTCTATGTGCAGTAACTAACAAGCAGATAATAATTAAATTATAAATAGTTTACCTGATAATTTTCTGGTAGTGGATCATGTTGAACAGTAAGCACTATTTGATCGCCTGGTCGCAAAAGTTCCATCACAGCCTCTTGATGAGTAGCTTTTGTTACATCAGTACCATTTACCTTTAGTATCCTATCCCCCATTCTTAATTTACCAGATTTTGCGGCTATACCACCAGGCACAACCTGGTATTTATACAAAAAATATATAAATTCTCAGTATTAAAAATGATGTCAAAAAACTTACATGAGATATAAAAATTCCAGGTTCTTTTGCACCAAATGGAGTACACGAATGATCCGTACCACCGATAATACTGAATCCCAGGGACCCTTCTTTTACAAGAATTACGTCCTAAAAATTAATATTAATTGTCAAAAAGTCGAATATATAAAATTTTCATTTTGTTTAAATTATGAGTAAATTATCTTAAAAATGTAATGCTATGGATATAAGAATGAAAAATGAAATTTTATAATAATGAAGAATGCACATAATTTGATAAAAAGATATATTTAACTTATATATTACTTACCTATTTCCATGCCAGGGAATAAGCACCCGAGGTTAAAATAATATAACATTCCATATAACCAATTCCTATCAAATACTTTTAGATATGGTTTGATAATGCACACACAGAAAAATTACATTTATTGAATCAAACCAATGACAATCAATTTCAAATACATAGGCATGCAATGAAATATAATTCATCATGAAAATAAAACATGTAAATATAAATGATGTGATAATGTTTGAATTGTTTTTCTCAAAATAATAAATAATGTTACAATTCATTTTTTAATTAAACATGCACAAGGAGCAAAAAACCATTTGACCACCATTTCCCAAATTATAGTATTCTAAAGATAATTTTAATTGACTGCATTGAATATATTTAACAAGTATTATATTAAATATTAAAACTTATACGTAAGAATTTTATAAAATAACGTTTAATGGAATTGTGATTATTATCCAAGCATGGAAATAAGTTAATACATTACGAATACTAAATACTTAAATTTTACCTAAAATATTTAAAAAATGCAAACTATTCCCGTATTAAAGAAAAAATAATTATAATCATAACATTTAAAAATTACGAAATTCCTTTTTTTATCATCGCTCGCGTTAATTGAGAAGGATAAACGATACTTTTTTTTTTTAGCAAGAATTTTTATAACTTTCTTCAAACTGTATGTGCAATATAATCCATGCATCTAGCTACCAAGCACATACCTCAATAATTACTGGTGGTACCAACTGATTTTCAGTCACCCTAGTTACGACGGTCTCGGTGAGAGTGCTCTTTGTGATGGTCTCAGTAACTTTACCAAGTGTAGTAGGAGCCGGAGGAAAATTGACATCTCCAGGTAGATTATCAGGCTGCTTTATTGTCACTGTCACGATAGGGCCTTGGTGGGAATCTGGCGATGGTGAGGAAGTAGGAGGACGAAGGAAATGAGCAGGAATCATAGCCTGAAATTCTTCGTTGGTGATAGGCTTCGATACCTGTATGTCCTCCTGGGGTGAGGTTGACCTAGGTTCTGTAGAAGATGTGGGCGTTGAGCTTGCAGTTGTCGTGGGTGTAATTGTTGGTTGCGAAATGCTATGCCTGGGGGCAGGTTGTGGATGTGGTTGACTATTTGTTGGACTTGGCGATATCGAAGAAATATTCTTAACATTTCCTGATTCTGTAACACCATTCATTTTCGGCAATTCGGTAGTTTCAATTTTCATAGGTGGAGGCGTTTTCGAAGTGGGACTTGGCGATAAAGTTCTATCAGCATCGATAGAACGTCGATATCCAGTGTAACCTGGCCTATTTGCTATGTAACTATTAGCATTATATAATCCTGTATATGGTCTAGGTGCACCTATCACTCGTGGTGATTTTTCTGAAGGCGTTAAGACTGTGGCTGCATTTGCTTGCGAAAGTGGAATTTCACGTTCGACCACTAATCGAACGAATCTTTCCAAGCCTGTTAGTAAAGCAACTGCTTGCTCATGCTTAGCTCCTCTCATTTCAACTCCATTAATCTATAAAATAATTTTATTATACGGAAAACAAAAAACTCATAGTAATATGGAATAATATTCTAGTATATTATAATGCCAGACTTACAGATATTACTTTGTCTCCTACTAATAATTTACCATCTTTTTGTGCCACACCACCGTCAGTTATTCTTGAAATATATATTGCCTAAACATTATATTTGAAAAAAGATGCTATGTTACAATTAATGAAAGAAATAAGGATTGTGGATAATTTCATAAATTAAAATTCTTACATCACTATTGTCTTTAAATGGCGGGGAACCTTCCCCACCAGCAATACTAAATCCAAGTCCATTTTGGTCCCGTATTAATGTCGTATGAACAAGAACAGATACCATTGGTTCATTGCCCACCTTCGTTGAAGATATAGGTTCAGGAATTTTCTTAGACTTAATGAAATAGAAATTTTTAATTTTATGCTTTGATTTATATTATATTATATTTATATTATTACTATATTTATATTATAACGTGCTTATTAAATCTAAAAAATATATACCTTAATAACATCATGAGGTAAAGCATCACCATTTTCTAAATTATGCGATAAACCTGTAGATGAAACATGAGATGTCGCACTTGGGGCTCTACTAGTACTCAAACTAGAACATACCGAGTCTTTTCTCGACGATACCTAACATAATGATTATGTTAATATCATTAAATAATTTGCATTTCATAAAATAGTACCTGTTCATATGGCGGCACTATCCTCGTAACTTCTCTTTGAACTACTAATACAAGAACACGTCCACAAGCTTTTAAAACTTCTACAGCATCATAATGACCTACATTTACAACTGAAACACCATTTACAGACAATACTTTATCCTCTACTTTCAAACCTGCTAAATCTGCAGGTCCACCTGTAGAAAAAAATAGAATAACCACATTGCTTAAAATAATTATATAATCACATGTTTTACAATTGAAAGTTAGGTTTCAAATTTTTACCTTCCGTGACTCTGGAAATAAAAATGCCTTCATCATCACCCTTAAAAGGAGTTGAACCGATTCCACCAGCTATCGATAAACCAAGACCACCTGTTGTTCTTTCAATATGAATTTCATATTGTTCCTCTCGTATTTCTATCGTTGGCTCAGCATCAGAAGTCGCACCTACACAATACATTTAATTGGCGTCATTATATTTAATTATGTAAATGAATCATTTTACTAACTTTTAGTTCTTTTTCTTTTCATTTTTACAAAACATTTATATTTTTTTGGCATTTTTAATAATATTATTTATTCACAATATATAAAATATCAATTAAATTTTGAATTGTATTTTTTTATTTTGCGATTTTTCTCCACGCACGCACACTTGCTATATCGAGTTTGATAGATAACTGAATAAATGATAAGATAGCTAATGAAAAAAGTATATCTTATCTTGAATTGTGTTTAATGTCAGTGATTAAGAAGCAAACATAGTAGAAGGTTCAGAAAGACTCGCCATTTAAGACAGTTTATGACGAAGAGATATGTTACCTATTGAAGTATTTTATTTTATATATAATATTTGAATGTTATACTTCAATTTAAGTGATAAATTTAGAAGTGATATAAAGAAATGCAATAAGGAAAAAGTGATATACTACTTGCAAACATTTTACCTTGACTTTGCGCGTCAAAATTTTCTGCGGGTTCTGCAGGTGCTGACGTGGATGTGGTGATTTCGTCATTTTTCTTCATAAGTGCCTAATACATATTAAAAATTATATGAAATTTCTTTTAATTCATTATACAAATATATACTTATTTAACTAGTCTTAAATATGATTTTTTTAGGTAGATAATAATTACCTGTGCAATAATGGAAGCTACTTTTTCTTTATCTACTGCTTTATCTACTGCGTGGATTCGTTTGTTTTTCAAATGATGTGGAGTATCTCTACGATGAAGCTTATTTGGTCTATTTGAATCACCACTACCATCATCAGTACTTTCTATTATAGAAAATTCTACATGTCTGTGTGTTTCTTCATATTCAGATTCTTCCTCTTCTTTATAATTTCTATCCTTTGATTCAGGTACTGAACTTTCAGTTCCCATATCCTAAATAATTTTTACACTATATAGTAACAAATAAATAAATAAATCAATAAATTATCATTAATATAAATACTTACAGCATTAGATTCTGTAATATATTGATTAGAAGCTAGTTCTGGTTCATTGCCAGATTCGAAATCTGCATTACCAGCTACTATTCCAGGTACAGTTTCTTTTTGTTCATTTTCTACTGATTCAGGTTTTAATGATTCTTGCTCTGTGATGTCTGCTGTCAAATCATTAGATTTTGTTGACATATCAGTTTCATTTTCATCCAAACCAAATGTCTGAGATACATCCTGAGAAATATTTATGTTAAAAAATATCACGTGTGTATTTTTGAAAAAATTAAATTCATAATTACTTGTTCCTCTGTAGATGCTGATCGGCTATCATTTTTCCCTTTACTAAATAATTTATGAGCTTTTGCTTTCAATTCTTTGGGATGAGGTGTATTTTGCCGTACAAACGGTGTCTGAAATAATTATACTTACATAATTTTAAGAAAAGAAAATAAATGGTTAGGAAAAAAATAGGCTTTTGTTTCGTTTTTCGTTGTAATTTTAATACAATGAGTCATAAGAATAATATTGTTTCCAACACATAAAATATCTTGAGAATGCTCTGAATTTAGATGTAGCGAATCTCAAAAATCTAGGAGGTTTCGTCATATGTAACTTGCTCACCTCCTTATCAGTTTCCGGAGGTTCATCCGTAAACTTTACAGAATGTGTTCGTGATGCTTCTTTTTCTTGCCAACCTTCATCATCACTACTACCAAGCTCACGTATTTCACCATCTTGAGCAGCATTTCTCATACCACCAAGCATACCAAGTCTTCCTGAATCTAAATAACAGATTATGTCACGTATAAATCACATTATAAATTACATCAAACTATAGTTTTGTAAGATAGGTGTACCAACCATCTGGATGGATTTCCAATTGTGGTAAAAGAAAACAGATTAATACTTCTTGCCCTGTTTCTTCATCAATATCTGTCTGAAAAGTAAGCATTGGCTGTGCTTGATTTTTACTTAACCATACTGCCTTTAAATTCAAATTGATCAAGGAATATGGCAAGTATTGTAATCTGAAAAATGAAAATTATTAAAAAAATACCATTAACAGAATTTAAAGAAAAAATATCATTAACAGATCTTTCGTTTATTAAAGAAATTTCGATATTTAAACTAATATAATTGTATACCTATTTCCAGACACATCCAACACATGAAGAGCAGTACACTGTCC
>KQ436008.1:139797-153350 GCA_001276565.1 Melipona quadrifasciata | reverse complement strand
TTTTCACGTTTCTCTCTTTCTGCGTATTTTTTTTTTCGCTTTTGTCACCAACGTTGATAAAATAACGCGCTACGGTTGTACGTGCGTAGTTTTTACAAGCAGTCAAACGTAATCTTCGCGTAACCGGCCTGTAATAGTAATTATATCGTGAGTAATAATGTCTGTAATAATTTCTGACAGATTAAACACTCGTAATGGCAGAAGATGCGATCGTCTGCTCGCATCCGTAGGTCACAGGAGACTCGCAACTTCAGTAAAACAGATCTGCAACGATATTTCTGAAATGCGGTGTAATTTATTTTTCCATGCACGTGACACGCGCAATTAATAAATATCAGCTTCGTTTTATAATTACAATTACTATTTATAGCTATCTCGGACGCAGCGAGTATGACTTGTGAATAGCAATGCACATCAGAGATGTTTCATAATTTAATTGCGAGTTAACACACGTGTGTATGCATAGCAGCAAAAGGGAGAATCAAAAACAAATAAATGGTACTTTGAATGAATCGGAAATAATTTGTATACATTTTAAAGCTGGAAAGGGCGCTTAGATTTTGATATATAATTTTTTATTGGATGTTCCATTTGATTTTCAACCGCTAAACAATTATTATATCGGTATAAAGCATTTGTTGAAACCGGATTTTAAATTCTTCAGAAAATCTTTTAATTGACACTGTAAACGTAAAATATTGATTTCACAGGCAACTTGAGAAAATACTAATGATGCTCATTACGTGAAAAGAAACTGAAACTTCCTTTTCGGAACAATTTTTACCTTTCCTTTACTCTTGAACAGAGACGAGAGTTTCACAAATATAATAAAGACCAAAGTGAATCCGGTCTTGTTAACAGAACTTCGTTGGCGAAACTAACAGACCAATAAACCAAGCCAATTAAATTGAAACTACTTTGTAGCCGGTCAAATATAAAAAGCATCTTTCGCTCTGTTTCGTTTTTTTGTTTCCTTTCTTTTTTCCTCTTCTCTTTTCATGACCATCGGTTAAATTGGGCTACCGAAGAGAAACGAAGAAAACTAACTAGAACTTTATCGGGGAAATCTATAACTGGATTTCATAAAGTGTGGCGTCTTCCTCGAGATAACTGATAAACCGCATACAACTTCGTCTTTATCATTATATTGGAAAGTGGATACTATCTCTGCAGAGATAGTATCACGCGACTCTTTTCTATCGATCGCACGAGGTTAATTTCGATACATGGTGTATCACACAAAGCCTCACAAATAGGATAGGAATTAATGCGGTGGCTAATGTAGAAGGAAGAACACGTCCAGAGAGACGGAAATTTATGATATCGATTATCATAGGAATGCAATTTATTATACAAATTGAATTCGATGTATGTATGACGGGAGAAACGGACGAGATTTATACTGCATTGTTGTATAGGGTGTCGTCGAATCGACGTGAGAACGTCCTCAACTACGAACGAGAATGCAAGTCGGAAACTGGAGAATAAATATTTCCTAGAAAGTCGCCTCAATAAATATAAGAAGCTTATGATAACCCATTTGAGTAAATGGAATGACACTCGTAAGAATGTTCGTCGGGGTAACCGACGTAAAATGACCTGGAGGCGCCGTCGAGAGATCCGAGAAGAATTTTCTTTTCTGTATAAGCGTTCCTTGAAAACCTCTACCAGAGAAATAGGATTTGGAACGCGAAGAGCACTGCAGTTGCGGCGGTGTCTGGAACTTCTCCTCGGACCTTGGAAATTCAGGAGAGAGCCACGTGAAGGTGTCGCGCCGGTTCGTACCCATATCCTACAGACATTACTAATATCTTCTAGTCCTACATCCTAACATATTCTGGATGCCAGTTAGCAAGTTAATGTCAGCTTCCTGCTTTGCAACTTCTTTACTACCGATATTATGGTAGTTCACCTAACAGATGAATCGCAAGATAAAATTCAGCGTCCGTAATGGTTTCAGGACTCCAAAAAGATTTAATCGTTTCAATTAATGGTGTTGAACTGCTATAATTCGCAGAATCAGGTAGATCCGAACACCTTACATCCTCTACTTCATTGGACAAAAGTTGAGTGGCACCACCGTTGATATTGAAATCAATTCCTCCGGTATGCACAAACCTTTCATACCTTCTACCCACTATTTCAACCGCATCCATGATTATGTTTATACCAGAAAATACGTCATCACGGGTATAGAAGCGGAACATTTTGATCATATGTAACTTCACTTCCAGCAGGGAAGTCGAGTTCCGACGTCGATGAGCTTTGAACGCGCCAAATAGCGTTTGGAAAAAGCGACCGATCGTAGAAATACTGATGTATTTCTTGCGGTGTTGAAACCGACGATAGAGCGACGACATACTGCCTAAGGTTCTGGTAGTTAACCTGTGTTGGATCAAACGGTATTTGATGACCTACAGTTAACAAATTGGTGTACTTTGGAATTCAGGTTGCACCAAATTGTTTTGCTACTCCAACAGGTAATATTAGGTGGACTAAAGTGTCCACTTAGCGTACTAATAGCATGCACTAGATCAATGTTGACCAACATATCAATGCACTCTCGAGCACCAGTGTTTCGAGGAAACTGGTTGGACAAAGTCTGAGATCACTTAAATTTAAAAGTTTGAGATCACGTTGATCACACAATTAAAGTGAACTGATTGAAAGAGTGATCAAATATATTTTATTTTTCAATTTAAAACTAAAATGAGATTTGGACGAGACGAACAAATTGGAGGACTATAACAGAATAAAGTCTAACATAACAATGGCCTAAATTCAATTGACTACCAATCTCCATGAAACGTTTCTTACGAATACTTATTATTATAAGAAATTGATCGTGTTTCACCAAATTGTGAAAACATCATGGGAAAAAATAAAAATTACTTAATTAATTTTGAAACTACTGCATGGAAATCATAATACATTTAAAAATTGAATTTTCATTCAATAATGAAATTTCGTATGAAAAAAAATGTGATTGATAATGTAGAATATATCTATATTTGTAAGGATGGTTGTAGAATACACACCCGGTAGATTCTATAAATCTGTCCGATTTAACGCGACACACGCTTGCACACAAAAAGGAAATAATTCGATTCAGCGGTTCGCGAGCCCAGCATTAATCTTAGAGCATATTGCCGCCGCTCCTACTCTGCCCCAGTCTCCATTATCTTTGATCCCTTTACCTTGAATTTTACTTGAAAAATTGCCGTCGCTTAGCACGAAGCAAAAACGATAAAAAAAAGCAGTCGACCTCCGTTGATCGATAACAGCACGAAAGAAGCCAGAAGAAAAGAAATGATAATTAACGAGACTTGTAGAAGCTAAATAAAAAATATATATAATAATATATCATCATATATTATTTTTTATTACATATATATACAAAGACAGACAGACAGTCTGTTTTCCAGCTGATTTTCTATGAAAAAATGTAATAAAATTTGATGATGTAGTAAAACTGAAGTAAAATTTATTCATCTGAAGTTTCGTTTTTGAGAAAATTAATTTTGCCGTTTAAAGGTTTTAGGACATTTTTTTATTTCCGATATTCGATATTTGTTGTAATTATTTATTTAAGTTAGTAATAAAACAATTCTTAAATTCCACGTGTATTAATAAATTAATAAAACCTTACAAATTCTTTCTTGTACAAAGGTAGGTATCGTTTAATATTTCCAGTTTTGAAACAAATACAGTACTTGTCCTTTTACATAGATGTGCAAATATCCATTTTAAAAATTAAGGTATAGTTCTTCAACGAATATTATGATTATATTACCAATAATTCTGTTACTAATAATTAACAAAGAAGAAAAATCTTTTCCAGAACCAAATAAAAATTCAAACCTAAAAAAAAAAATTGAATATCGTGCGCAACGTAAGCGCATGGGATACACAATGAATTTCCGATTTTTAATTTTCTCCAAAAATAAGCTTTCAGATGAAAAAATTACATTCCGTCCCAATTTTTACCCATTTTTGTATAAAAAATTCTTTTATACGATACTTTCAACTATGCGACACTAGGTAAAACAATAACAAAAGCGGTACGAAGAGAATGAATGGGCAAGGGACTTTAAAACGACGCGTTCGTGACGCGTAATTGAAGTTACAAACTACACGGTATTAATTAACAGAGTGAGGTAATTATTGCAAAATTCTCGACACGATTAAATAAGTAGGAGGTTCAGTGAGTGCAGCGACGATGTCATTCTTGTTCCTACCCAATTTGCGTCTTGATAACGAACCAGACCTTTCGAAATTGTGCGAATAACTTTAACCTTCCTGTGAATAGCTTTCCACGTGTCAACATCATCGTTAAAGTAAAAGTATTAAAATCACAAGGATGTTTGGATGTTCGTGTCTTAAATACACTTTTCATCTCTTGATACAAATCGCGAACAAATAGTGTACAAGCAAAAATTATGTGACAACAACGAATTGTCGTTGTGTAAATTACTTGAAGAAAAACTAATTTACTTTTGTCTGATAACAGGTCATACGCCAGTGTTCACACTATTAGTTCCCAGCCGAAATCTTTTTGCCGAGATGAATTCAAAAAAAAATATTGAATGCGAATAGATCTGTGACCTAATCCGAACGTCAATTTAGAAAGTTAAAAGAGAGAGAAAAAATACAGGTAGATGGTAAGAGTTATTCGAGCGACATTTTTCATTAATTTGTCATAGCGTGTCTACGCGAGAGAACGTAGGGTTGCTCAATACAGAGGCCGTGACACTTGCTTACACACAGAAGACGTGTCGCTGGCAGACACTGGTGCATGTGCGCGTACGTACGTGTGGATTAACGTCGTGTTTCACGTGTACCGCCTGTAAAATTATTTACTACAAGAGCCCGAGAACGCTGTCACAACCTTAAGAAGATATCGTCGCGTTCGTATGTGACGCGAAATCGCATACCGATTATCCGCACGTCCACAGTTACAGCCACATGTCTAGCGATCACCCTCTCTCGGTGGAGACTCTTCACGTGTACTTGGAATTTCAAACGATCGGATTTATTGCAAATTTCAACATGCACACATGGAAATCGCATGCATCCACGGGACGTCGCCAAGTGGAAACTATTAAATGATTCATCGTTGAAATTGCGAATGAATTGTGAATGAATTTCACGATCGTTCCATCCTTGATTTTTTATTACGTCTCGGATCGAAATAGACTTCGTGGAAGCTGGTAGCATGATAAAAAAAATTATGGCAAGAATAGATAGACGCGCGATTTTTAGAACCTTCTCAAAGTAAAAGAGACGACCGGAGAGAATACCTTTATATACCCGTTCACTGATCTTTCGCAAGGTGGCGATAAGTTTCAATAAAAATCACACCCCCGCTATTAATACCAATTGAAAGGGAATAAAGGTCCCATTTTGCGCGCTACAAGAAACTTTTCATCCTTTTCGATGAACATTACGCGATAGCGAAAGAGAGCTCGCGATGAAAATCTGTTTCCTTTTCCAAAGGAAATCTTCATTCACTGATCTCTTCTTGTAATATGTTGAAAAAAAAATTTTTCTTTTTTTCGTGAATACTAACTGAAGATTATATATCTCTCTTTCGTAAAATGCAGTATTTCGTAGTATATTATGATGTGATTTAATTTTTAGTATTAATCAAATGAAATAATCCATGTATTCGGCATAAAATAATTAGCAACATATTATCCATTGTAACAGTATAATTCTGGAATTTCTGCAATTGACAGAAAATGAAATTAAATTAACTTGGTCGATTATAAGATTAAACATCTAGGTATTTCGTACAGAATCCCTATTCTCGGAAATTTTCACCAGCAAAATTCATACTCTGCTTTTAAACTATTTCGCAATTGAATTGTTCTAGAAATTCTCGCGAAGAGAATAGAAAGAAGTTAAAACATAATACTAAGAAAAAGACGAGCAGAAAGGAAAAATCAATTACTGCAAATGCCATTTTCCCGTCGCGGTAAATTCACTGCCAGAATCGAATGCAACGCAACGATTGCCGACGAAAATGAAGCTCATTCGACTCGACGATGGAATATCTCTGGCTCTTTTTCAAACGAACTAGACCAGGTTGAGATCATCGGTTATATCGAGGAATTAGCATTGTTGCGAATAAAAATGAGGGAGAAAAAGACAGAAGAAAAAAAAACGAAGAAACGTGTTATTAGCACGATTATTTTGATGACTCGCTGAACACGGTATCGACCTTTAAGCTCGTCAATGCCTTCGGCGGAATTTTTTCTACGTACAAAACGCGACAAATATTTCTGTACACTCGTGAATGCACCTCTTTATTGCACATTTCCATGATAATAGGCGACTGAGAAATAGTATCGTACTAACGAGCCAGGATAAAAGACACTCTATTAACATTTCTGGAATGTTTATCGTTAGACAATGACGTTCATCGCCGATGCGATGTTTCTCAAATTTTTCTGCCGCCATATGCGGCGATGCATACAAAGTGCTCCGAAATGTAACGTGAAACATCGAATTCTTTCAACTCTTTTATCCTTTCATCTTTCTTTGCTTTGAATTTCTATCCTTCATTTTTCCTTCCGATTTCCTGATTAAAAAAAAAAAAAAAAAGAAATGGTAGTGGTTCACGAATTATTATACGTGTATAAAGACACACTACTTTAGACTTCGAAGGCAACATTTTTCTTTTTCATTTCCACCACGTGATCATATGTGATGTCAAAATGAATACGATGTACAATAATACAACCTTGAAACTTCATTTCTTGAATAATCTGCACATTTTTCTAATAAGACACTTATAAATAGATGAAAATGTTCTACCATACAAACTCATGAACTATGTATCCAGTCACACTCGGATGTAATAATTTCTTTACCTCGTTTCAAAGATCTCGGATTTTTCTTTTTAATAAATTCCAGCAATCGTACAAATTGTCATGTTCAAATTCAAATTAATTTACCCGCTAATGATTCTAATATATAATATCTAATTAACATATAATTCTCAATCCCATTTAAAAAGTTACATTTCGCGTGATGTTATTACGTTGTAAAAAGGTCGTGAAAATTCAATCGTTCAATTCACTCCTTCATTTTTAAATCCCGGTCACATAGAATTAAAGCCTGTAATCTCGTCTTGCCTCAAAGAACGCGATCTCGTCCCGAGATTGTCGTGTCGAAGGTTAACCGCCAGGGGTTGCAGCGATAGAAGGGTCACATATCAAATTTCGACAGCAATCGCATCGTACAAATTGCTCGTGACAAGCTGTCGGCGTATCTCAATTCCTCCTGGAGCAACACTGACCGATACTTCCCTTCATTGATATACTGGTACTAGTGCCAGCTACGTGTGTAGCTCGAAGTGGATCGAAAGATCGATAAAAATCACGGGAAATGTCACGATTCGTTGGTGGCCACGCGACTAACCGCGCATACTTTATTAGAAATAATAAGGTCGTTTAATAAAGGTCAGCGGCTAATTAGCAGAGGCCAGCATCAAGACGTTACTTCATGAAAGGAGCCTCTGCTTCCTCGTTAGAAAAAAAAAAAAAAAAGAAAAAGAAAAAAATGTCAACTGATAAGCACGACCTTTCATGGAAAATATATGGATACATTTTCGAGCTGTATTTAAACGTCTCGTGATTTATAATTCTTACGATGAAAAATTAAGGATGGTATTTATAAACTGTTTTGTTCTTCGAGTTTTAAGACGTGGATAATAGCATGTTTTGAAGTATGCGTGACTTTACTCCGATTTGCTTGAGTTAGTAGAAACTGAATTAGCTTGTTGCAAAAATGGGGATATTATACACGTAAAACTAACCTTTTGCTGAGTATGCTATCGACAGTTGAAATCAATTTTACTATTTGGAACAGAATATTAACCCCTTGAACTCTGGAGATGACGACACAAACTTGCTATTAAACTCGTGTGTCGCGTTTGAAATTGTTTTAAAGATTATCACACTTTGAAAAATTATAAAAAATAAATTTGTATAATAATAACTAAAAAACTACGTTGTACATTAATTTACCTCGAAATAAATACAGGTGGACAACAACATTGGAAACAAATCGAGTCCAGAGGATTAACACAGGTAATTTTTGTCAAGTTAATCAACCCTGATGAATGCAATTTTAATACTCTATCGACACTTGAAATTAATTTCAATATTGTTCTTGTATAGCATTTGAAATATATATTAATACAGATAATTTTCAATTTTTGTTAGACTTGCGGGTAATATTACCACCCACACAACTGACCCGTTTACAAATAAACCATCCCATACCAGAACCCCATCGTTTCACATTTACTTTTCTATTATCTCTAAAATTAAAGATATAAATCTCATAAATACTCTCCCCATCTCATAAAGAAAAATCCTCTCCAATCCTCCGCAGATTCCACGGGCCAGCGAGTAGTGGCGTGCGAGTTTCATCAGCCACTTCCGTGACGGCAAACTTTCCGCCATTAAATTTCCTGCACGTTCAACGTTCTGTCGGAGGTGTCTGGTTCCGTCCGAAAAAGCGGCGATTATGAAACGCCGTTCGACGTTGATCTATCCGACGGTATTGTTGGCGGAGAGAGGCGCTCGCGAGAGAAGAGGAAGAGAGGCCCCCCGGCGGCCCGAGCTATTCCGTCCTGGCATGCGCAACATTTCAAATTGGCACGATGTTTAGGCGTATATCACGTAATTACCGCCTGAATGTATACCTTTGCGTAAAATATATCCGTCAGTCCGGTTCCACAAAGAGCTTCGATCTTGACATTTCGACGGCCGTGTATATTCACGATCGTATATCTAACGCACTCGAGAGAAGAGGAGCCAAGGATGTGGGAAATTTTGAAATGTGGGAAAAACGGAAAGAGAGAGAGAGAGAGGGGGGAGGGGAGAACTATTTATTTTTCGAGTTGCCGGTGTAACAGTTATGCTATCGATATATGCACGTGTCGATTGCAACGCGAGTGCAATTTTCAGAGGAACGGCAGTATCTCTTCGTTTATGCGCGTTACGAAAAGTGAACATACGCGTGAATATATATGTATGTACATATCGACGGAATGGAAGTTTTAAATACCAACCTGACCAGCTTTCTCGATTTCGATAAAATTTTCATTGATTACTGATTGTATTAATTACTTCATTTGCTTCGTCGGTTCTATCCATAGAAATATGAATTTGCACGAATATTCGCATATTCTGAGTATCGTGTTTGAAATTCATCATTCTACAGAAACTCGTACGTTCAACAAATCTGATAAGGAATCGTTCAATATTATTTCGGTTGAAATAGAAATTTCTGCTCCAATCAATTTCAAGGAAAACAAGGAATTCAAATTTCAAACGCAAAACGCGTCGAATAGAGCACGCGTAGCTCGCGTGGCGCTTATTTTTACTTCCTAATAACAGCTATCATAACCAACCTAAGCTAAACAACAATTCGTCCGACCAACCGAAAACCAGTCAACTTGCTATTTAGAAACAAGAAAAAAAAAAAAAAAAAAAAAGAAAAGCTTAAACGCTCCGCTTTTCGTTTCCCTTCATTTTTCCGTGGAATCTCCAGTAAACCGCTAATTACGCGGCAAATCCTTATGCAAATACGATTTTTCTATTTCCTTTTTCTCTTCTTTTTAACGTTTAATTGAAGGAGTCTGGGGGCTATTTGTTAAGCTGTGCCAGTTTCAAGCCACTCGGTTACTTCCACATTTGCGCGTCCGCAGAGAAACAGGAGAGAGAAAGAGAAAAAGAGGGAAGAGAGAGGAGCACGGATCCAGCAAGAATGCTGAGAGCATTCGAGGGTTCGTGACATTTCAATCCCTCGATTCTTTTCAAAGCTTCCAACGGAATCGTTCGTCCGCTCGTCTCTTCCGGGTGCTTAATTCCATGGTATAGAGCGGCTATAACGGTGACCCACGCGATTTTCGCGATTAAATAACAAATGAAGATCGGGTAACAGAATTGCTGGATCACGATTCTCCGCTTAAGACGATACACCCTACTGCTCGCGGCCGCTCCGAAGGTTCGAGAATGAAGAGTTATCGTCATTGTACGTTTATAACAATGGCAATCACACGATATGAATTGATTTTGATATTGGAGTAATTTTGGGATTTATAGTGGAGAGTCCTAAGTATTTTTCTTTTACAAAACAGAGATTAGAAATACTTGCTATTTACTTGCGAATCAACGTCGTACTATGAAAATTGTAACGAAATTGAAATTTATACTCAAAATATACGTAGAATATCTAAAACACTCGTCGTGATACTTAACAGGTAAAACAGACTTCCCATCCATTTCTTTTAAATTATATTTCTAACTACAAAAATCTACCGATATATTCAAAATATTCTGAGTATTCGCGGTATTTTAAACAAGAATACGTATGAAATGTGCGACTAGAAAATAATTTCAGTTAAATCGTCAGATTGTCATTGTTCCTATTTATATGCACGCTAGTGTATATAGCATTAGACATAAAGGACAGTCCTTGGCTTAAGTGGAGTAGCCAATCTTCTTTCTTCTCCCTCTCTTCTTTCTGAAGACTGGGTTACTCGACTAATTTATGAAAAAGAAAGAACGCATACGTTCCTTTCCGACTTTCTAGATTTTATTTTTAGACCTTATTCGTTACGTTCGGACTTGCCTCTCCCCGTCGCTTATACTTTTTTTTTTGTAAAAGTAAATGCGTGTGAATAAGTGATCGAGTTACTTTTACAAACCAATCTTCTTCTTCTTCATCGATGTGTTCGATAAGTTAATATCAAACGATTACGCTTAATTACATACGCTTTGAACGGCAGATATTACCTCGAGTAGTATAAAAAGAAATAAATCCCTTTCCCAGAGCAAACTGTTAATCCTTTCCATTCCATTTCCTTGCAGAAACCTCCGCCTCGAAGTTTGATCTGAAGCTTTGAAAACATCCTGCGCATGACGCAAATGCATCCGCGTCGAAAGCAGTGAACTTTAGAGAAATAATTAACAAATTCCCCCGAGGGGGAAACGCGCGAGCGGAGGAAAAACATTTTCCTTATTAGCGAAAATCCAACGGTGTCGACACACGTCGATTAATAGTTTTATTTACTCGCACAACTCGCGAATGGTATGCGTTTAACGTCATCGCAGTTGACAGAAAATTTATTGTTCGTCTGTGTCGTCACGTGGCGATCGGAAGCAAGAATTTTTAATTAACCTCTTCCACATAAAACTACCGACACTTGCACGTGAAAAATTAATTCAATAATTAGACCGTCGATGCTTATGCAAACTTCTATTTCTATTTCTACGAACTACAGAACTATAGAAACGAAAGATCGCAACGAACGCTACGTTTCAGATGTTTCATCCATTTTATAAGTTATGCGAATTAACTGTAACTGTATCTGTAGTTTTCTGCGAATGTATTTAGCCAATGATAGTTTCTTAAAAACGTTCCATTTATTTTCATTTTACGTTTTTATTGAAACTAACTTTACTCCCGATTTCGCGGAAATGGTATTAAAAAGATGTTCTCTCAGTTGGTTTTATAATGTTAATAACATACTGTCGATGCAACGCTTATGAACTACAGCCCCAGGCTAAGTGGCTCAAACCTGAAATTCCATTTCGTGGTAATTGCATTAACGAGGAGTAATTAATATATTTAAATAAAGGTTTCGGTCAAATTTACATACCGTCGCGCGTTTCATAATTTCGTACGTTCGTAAATCGACGAAACTTGGAACTTTGATGCAAGAGACAGGATTGGAGTAGATAATATCCAAAAGTAAATACGTTTAATCCTCTGCAATATGAAAGTTATCCGTATTTACACTCTTTGGAAATTTTGTAATAAATTATTATTGTCACACTCGCGTAGTTGTCAGTATAAATTTAATTTTAAATTATATTTCTTTACAACCGGTATCGAATGTACCAGATTCGTTTGTGAAGAATTTCCGATTAAAGTAGCAAAATTTGATACAATTTTCCCAAACTCTAGAAAATCCATATAAAATATTAATTTTTTTTTTTTTATTTAAAAAAAAAAAAAAAAAAAAAAAAAAAAGAAAATACTATGTGCAGTCTGCTTGTAAGCCAAACAAAATTCCGATCATAAAGATAACTTAGACTTTGATAATTACTAAAATTGTTCGACGGGCAAGACTTCAAACAGATGCTTTTAATAAGCAGATTGCGGTACATTGTCATCGCGAGTGTTATTAAAGCTGGCGCAGTACCGGTACGATAAACTAACTGGAACCAGGAAATAGCCGATGCCGTGATGAGTCGTCGCACGTCCATGATTCTCTCGTAGCATACACATCCCTTCGAGAGAATCCAAGGAACAGGAAATAATTTCTTGAAGAAGCCAGCCTGCTTCGTCATGAAAAAAACTAGTCTGACCGGCCTTTTCGCGTGGGAGTATTTGAATGAATCAAGTGACCAGAAATGAAAGGGTGTACAAGAAATGAAAGGCTTAAAAGAAGATGATTATCATCTTGGATCACTAACGGAATACTAGAAATCAGAGTACCTAAACCTAGAGATCCATATCTTTTTTTTTTCATCTTTTTTTTTTTCATGTCTTTTCTATCCTTCCTGACTCTTCAGAAAGAACGCAAGGATCTATGTTTCTTCATCCAATTAATTTTTACTGAATAATAAAAATACTTGGTTAACTTTTTTGACAAATTAAAAAAAGATAGACAAAATGTTTTCCTTCCCTCTTTAATTTACATCTATTCTCCTTCACTTCCAATCGGCGAATTCAAATTTCAATATATTCAATACGTCATCCAGGAATTATCAACGAATAGTTGTGGTATTTCTTTATTTGTTGAAAATATCACGGTTTTAGGAGAGCTTATATTCGCTGGCACGATATTGAAATAAAATAAAGGGGGCCGAAGGCGAGGCTACAGCGAATTGTGTACAATCGATAGCTCTATACGTAGCTCAAAATAACTGGAGGATCAGCTACTCAAACAGCTTTATCGCTCGTTCAGGTGTCCAATATTTCAGAAGCCCCGATATTAAGCTGTGGAAGTTTAAACATTTTGTAAAACAAGCAGACGTGCGCTGTTTCTTTAAATTCCTCGCGAAACTTTTCACCGTAAAGCGTCGGATACTTTTCGCAAAAAAATTACTCGTCGAATGAAAATCAAGCCGTCAGAATTTAAAAATTGATACCCGGAACTCGTCATCCACCCCTATTCTCTCAGGTACGTCCCATTCTGCTTAGCGATCTTCCCACGGAAGAACGCGTTCAACAAAATGGAACGCGAGAGAAATAGATTTTAGAAAGGGGAAACTTTGAAATTCCAGTTGCTTTAACATATTCACAGCCGATGACGCAAAATTGCTTAGTTATTTGTACATCGCGGAGTATTTCTAAAATTAAGTTCACGGCTGGTGCCATTAACACATCCTTCGCTTCGCGAGTGTTGCGAATTTTCCTATGCACAAATGAATGGTTGGAGAAACATTCGATGTAACATCGTTGAGAATCTTTTGAACATACTTTGATAAATAAGGACGATGTTCGGAGGTTCAATGTTAAAAGTT
>KQ436008.1:107171-130206 GCA_001276565.1 Melipona quadrifasciata | reverse complement strand
GTTGTATTAAAGCACTTCATAGGAGTATTTTCTTATGTATATAATAACCATGTTGTTTGATAATTGCATTTCATTTGATGTAACACGATATATTTTTTGTATTTGTTCCACTTTCTTAAACCAAGCGAAATTTTAATGATTGAGAAATATGATAAATTCAACCTTCTTTTTAATATTTGTTAAGTAATTCAGTACTATAGTAGTATATCTTGCAATTGATTATATGAATTTTAAATTATATAAATCTTAAATTTATAGTTTTATCTTGTAATATTTAGCATTAGCAACATATATGATCTATAATTGTTTAAAATTAAGAATGTAATATCAATCATAATCACTGTATTATCAAAGATTGAATGTAAAATATTTGAATAGCATCATTTTATACTGTATTATAAATAGTCTTATTCTTTTAATATAATTTCAGATCATTTCATAAGTTCATAAGTCCATCATAAGATCATAAGATTTATAAGATTCATAAGATTATCATCAATTTATAGGTTCCAAATTTTGAACTTTAATTCTCTCTATTTTTACCGATTATAATTATTCCTGATTTCTTGTAATTCTTGTTTTTTTTTTAAATAAGAACATATTTTTAATTGTGTGATATAAGGGTCCTCAATTTAAATAAAATATTATAATTTAGACTAGCTTAAGAATAAACAACTAACAAAATTAAATAAATAAATATAAATTAATATGATTAATATAATCTGTTTTACTTTATGATTTTGTTTATGCTATCTATCAAATTCTCATAATGTACTAACATTTAGTGTCTAGTAGTTTGCATAAGCACACATTTTTAAGGCCAGAAATTTGAAAAGGGCAGAAGGTTCATTTGAAGGAATCATTATCTTAAACGATAAAAAAAGAAAAAGGAACAAAATTATGAAACAGAAAAAGAGAAACGACAATAGAAGTCTATCTGCAAAAATATGATCTTTAATTCACTCAACAAAATTATATCAAAACATCAGAAACGCGATTAGAAGTAATATTACGAAATCTTCTTGAAAGAAAATACATAACATAATATTGTAACAAAAAATAAAAACAGAATCAATTTACTACAATCCGCTCCAGAATCGTAGACCATGTACTTCTCCATTTCGTCAACAGTTAAACAGTCCCTGTAAACGAAAGCTCACAAAGGCTTATCACCTTGGCTAAGAATATAAATTATGATTGCAATTGCCATTTTGGCAATACCCCTTACACTGTACAATGTAACATAAAACTACAACGGGCGATGTTATCGACAAGTGTCGGTATACAGCCTGGGTTCTGATTAGTACTCAAATTAAATGCGTTCTTCGCAAAAAATAACAATAATTCAATTCTTAATTCTTCCTGCAGCTAGAGTACCACAATAATCTAATCTCAAGTAGTTTACGATTAAGCGTAATATTCTTCACCGATAGGTTATTATAACGGCGTATTTTTTGTGGATTTTTAAACATTGTGAACTGATTCCTTTTCTTTCTTTCTTTCTTTCTTTCTCTTCTTCTTTAGCAATCGAGTGGCTTCCCATTTTATCGTATAAAAATTATTGTCACTATAAAAGCCACAATTGGACCCACACGAATTCAATGTAAATGCACACTCGTAACGCATAATTATTGTATAATGTGATGTGTTGCTTAATGGCACAACTACACTCTTCGCAATAAAACGATCAACAAGAGAATCAGTCCTTAAATAAACATACTAAATAAAAATACTGTTTGTTGAGAACACGGTTATCACCGCGTTCGAAATAGGAACTTTATATGAAACACGATTTTTCACCCTTAATTAGTTTCGGACGTACGTGAGAGTAACGATAATAAACAAATCGTTGCATTTGTGGAGCAACTGGTATATCCGGTATTTCAATGTATATCGTCAAACCAGCTGTCCGCAGCTCTACGATAAAAACTAAGTTTGCACCCTGTCAGTAAGTCAGCTAGCGCAACGTCCTCGCAAAAACAAACCCCCAAAAAAAAAAAAAAAAAAAAAAAAAAAAAAAAAAAAAAAGAATTGGATGTATGACCATGAAAGAGAAGCTTAGTAACTGTACTTAAATTGTGGGATTATTCATTCCACGGGGCCAGGAATTCACATTTGGCGATAATCCGACCACTTGATTTGTTTTAGAATTGCGCATTAAAGGCTTATGATGCCACATTGATTCCATCGAATGTTGCCATTGCCAGCAACTGCGACAGAAGTAGCGGAAGCACATCTGCAAATGAGATAAAAATAATAAAATATCTTTTACGTAAAAAATAAAAAAAATTACTTTCGTACCACTTCACGGCAAAAATAGGGTCCTTGTTGTACAGAACATCCTGAACACATAGAATCTTCTAAGTAGGGATCAACTTGCACCTATTAAAAACAACAGATTTTTATTATAATTTTTTTTTTTAATGTTTTATAAACATTTTAGAATTATGTGAAACCTTTTTTGTAAATTTGGCAGTTTTTATTTCTATGAAAGCAGCTGAAATTGCTTTCATGTATGAATGTTTTGTACTAAATGTAACACGGCCAGATCCAATTGGATACTTATGTTTGTCAGTATCAATCCCTGAAATTAAATTTTATTTTTAATAGTATGCATTCAATGATTGAAATATATCCATTTCTACCTGCATAAATAACCCCACGAAACAGATCATCCATAATTTTTGCTAAACCAGTGGCAGTTAGCATGCCATGAAGAGCACCAACAAATACTGTTTTGTGAGGATCAAGTTTTTGCGATGATGATTTTACGTAATTACTGTCTTCAAGAATCCAAGGAATTACTTGTACCTATAGTGAAATTATTACATCAATATTATAACTTTATAAAAAAATTTGAGGAAGAAGTACAAACGAATTTGATTAAAAGAAAAGTAATATGTACCTCTTTTGCTTTCATACGTTTAGATGATATTTTGTAATACCAACTACCACCATTGGTAAAATCATGTGTACAACATGTCAATAAAGTTCTCACCTTAAACAATAGATATCCTTTCTCGTTAAAAATGAATAAATTGGGAAAAAAAATACAGTGAAAAATATCGAACTACCTGTTTTTCAGACTCAAATATAATATATACATATCCTTTTGGCTGCGTAGCGGACTGATCTTTTCCTGGCCATTCTACTCGTATTTGACCGAACTGCTTAAAAGTGGCAATTAAAAGGGATTCGGTAATATCCCAAGGTACACCACCAAGAAATACTTTAGATGAATAACCTGATGGTTTTTGATTACGTTGCGGTAATATGCCACTCCAAGTACAAGTTGGGTCACAAAGTGCTGAAACAATAATTTTTTAACATACTGACACAATTTTTTTTTTTTTTGTTTCTTGTATTTTAATAAGTGAATGATTACCAGCCGCACTTCGATGAAAACGCGCTACGCGTTCGAGAGAAAGCTGCGGGTCTAAGATATTTATTGGAGGTGAATTCAGAGCCATCATATGATTTCCAGTGGAGCAACAATTTTTTTCATGCATAAAAGAATTCAGGAAATTGCCGTTTTGATTTGATCCGTAGTGTTGACCGCGATTGTGCCCATGTGAATGATGATGATGTGACGATGAATTTTGATGGGGCGAAGATAAATACTTTTTCATTGCCATTCGTTGAAACGCGGTTGCTCTATTATTTGTACATAAATCCACTTCCGGCGACATCAATGAACCCAAAGATTGAGGGCAACATTCATGTGACGATGAGTTTAATGATAAACAGTTCTAAAATGAAACAATTTCTGTCTTCCTGAGGTTCATGAATTTAAATAATTACGATCTATAACTTAAAATAGATACCATTATATCAGACAGAGATCCATCTACACTACTTATACCACTCGTATCTGAATCCGCTGGTGAGTTCGATCTTGATCCAGTGCATCCCCCCATCACGTGAGGATATTCAAAAGTAGGACTGCTACAATCACTGTTGAAAAAATGATTACTTAGCAATTATTTCATTATAATTATACATAATTATAAGAAATTAATTAAAAAATACCTATAAGGTGGTGATCCACGAATAGGTCTCCCGTAATAAGGAGAATGAATGGGCGATGTTGGTGAACCCACATTCTGCATAGATCCTCGACTCTTCGGCGATGATGTTGTCTGATTACTACTGTTTGTAGATGAATACGAGTAAGGGTTTGAGTACAGACTTCCAGGTGTGCTAGGACTGCCAGGTGTAGTAATAGAACTTGGAGAGCTTGGAACGTCCAAGATGGATGAATTCGAGCAAATTCCGTTCCTATCATCGCTCTACATTCAATACGGTATAACAGCATTAATCAAAAATTTGTGAAATATATTTTAATCAAAAATCATCTTTTAATTACGCTACGAGAACTATACTAGTTGTAATCAATAAGGAAAGATTTGCGCTTTGTTTAACAAAGGGAATCCTGCAACATCATTATTATTAGACTGCGTTAAAAACAATATAACAATATAAAAAAACAAAAACGAGGCACGCAATTAGAAGTGAAAAATGAAAAGAGAAAATATAAAGAATGGGCTGTGATAGAGCCGTTTGGCTCAAGCTAAATTCTTGGCTACTCTGGAATCCGGGTCGCACTAACACGCGCGGCTATGCGTAATTTATTTTGCCCAACGCATTATATGTCGTCTCTAATACGCGCATTTCGATGTCCTGCCGGTCCTTTATGTACAAATGCATCCAGTAAATGGTGAAGGTAATAACGTTAAAGGCGTCGAGAAGAGCCTGATAAAATGTCCATTAAAGTGTCTGGTCGATAAGGCACGACTTTCGTATGGGCCTTTCTTGCTTTTACCCCTTTCCACCGCGTATAAGTACTCTTTAACTGTCGCTGCAATATAGATTGCAATAATTGTGTGTTATTATTTATATTATTTTACAAAAAAAATAATTTGTTATCAGTTGATGATCAATATTTTAATAATCATGTTCTTCATAGTTAATAATGATGTTCTCCACTGTGAAAAAATTCCTATTATAATATCGCAGTATGTTACAATACTTAGTTTTGGCGTTTTTCAGTTTGTTCCTTGAAAATTTCACAGAATTTTATTTTTATCACAGGCTTGATTACATCTTCAATCCATCATCATTATTTGCGTTATTCTAAATTAATGTTAGGAAGGATTCGTTGCAACAAGATTGAAAATCGATACATCAGATAACTAGAAAATCTCTATTGTGCAAAAAAAATTAGCTGTGCAATCGATGGAAAAGGAAGCTCGAGAAGCAGTTGGAGTCACTCCAATGAGGATAATCATTGTTCCGGTTATTGCATTGGCAGCAGGCAGACGTTTCGGAATACTGCCTACTCCAATATTCGGGATTTTCACTATCGTATCTAACATGTGGCGTTCACAAATCGAAAGAGAAACATTTTAACGCTTTTCGAATTCGTCGTTCCTTTCGAGTAATTAAAATGTAATCACGGAAGTCATTAAATTGCCGCTTGTATTTAATTGGTCGTTTTAAAATTTTTAAATTCAAAGTGAATTTTATTAATGCAAATAGGTAGTTAGAGGCTTTCAGAGAATTTAATAAATAAAATTTAGTAATTCGCAATTTTTATTTTATTGTGCCATATATTATTTAATTTTTGTCGAAAATAAAAAACCTTCTTACATTTATCGGGTATCAATTTGTTACAAAATACTGGAGATTTTTTTTCTTCACGTAAGACAGTCGGGAAAGCCTTATGCATAATATATAAAATAGAAGGAAATATCACCTGATAATGCTGAGAAGATGCCTGATTGCGTCCTTGGTACTGATAATTACGGCAACCGGGAGATGCAGCTGTTGACTGACTGCCTATTAATGATCCCCGGGGTAAACCCAGTCCGAATAAATCCGAAATTGACATGTCTCCTGTCAGAGGGAAAAATACAAAATACGTTACTATTTTAAATAAAATCACAGAAAAATACGATACAGCTCAACGAGGACTATCAATTGACAAACGACAAACGTACACGCTCATTAGTTTTGAAACAACCAAGCAGGCGATTAAAAGAAATTTTATTGTACCTCGGATGTCCAAGAAGGAGAAAGACAAAAAAAAAATACAATGCAATTCGTAAATAGATATTGGAATCAATAATTCAATCTACGTAAAAGTTTGAAAGTCAGTTCCTATATAATAATTATAAAACGAAAATAAAGTAAATCTTTTAGTAATTTACAAAACAAATTAAAATATAATCCTTGATTAATGAAACTAAAAGTTAATGATTTTATTATTGTATAATTTATCATTTTTGTTGGCTCAATTTGAAAAGAGATTATCTTATATTTACATATATAATAAACAAAACAACATCTCTGTATATTCATACTACTTGACCATACTATTTCATATTGTTACTTGACCATCAACCGTATCTATCATAACAAAATGGCCAACAGTCAATCTACAAATTTATCCAAAGATCAAAACAAAATAATCATACATGATCATATAAAAATATAACAAAGGAAACGGAACTTTTACCATCGATATTGTTGTTCTTATTGGGTTGCGTGCAAGATGCATCGTGCGAGTATCCTTGGAAGTTGGTTGCCGGCGGAGGGTCTAACAGCAAGTTACCGATATACTGCAACTGATGCAGATGTTCTCGTTCGCTGTCGCGGTCCCGTTGCTGTTGCAATTTGTCGCGATGCAACTGCTCGCGTTTTTGCAGCTGCATATGGTCTTGGTTGCGTGACGCTTGTATTTGCTGGCCATGCGACGCCTCATTTTTCCAATCAGGCACGTCCGATATTTTCACTCCATCGGCATCACACGATAAATCTAGCTGCAATATCCAGAAGAAAGAAATCAATCATTAGAACATTTTAAAGTTTGTTTCTGGTTAAATGATCACGCTTGATGTATACATTTGGTATCGCGATAACAAGATATAATGTTACGAAGCGTTAATATAGAAACATTGTCACCATTTTTTCCTTTTGAGAAGCACTGATCGAATTATTATTCGATTTGTTTTCTCTTTCGTCGAATGAAGAAGTAATTGCAAACGGATAATACATCATTAATTTTTAGAATCCGTAATTAACTGTAAAGCGTGTATGTAAATAGACGCTACAGGAAGTTGGACGCTGTATGTAATGTTTGGATCCCGGGACTACGTAAATTATATTTACATTTTAATGTTAAAAGATTATCGTAAAAATTTATTCTACTATTCCCAATTAGTTCGTAGATCTTTTTTAATTACGTGCTTTTGATTAATGGCTATTCGAATTGATCGCATCGTTCGTTACGTCAACCGATTTTCCTTGCGTAATTTCCGGTAAATATGACAAAATTTTAGAACTTGCAGTATTCCTCGAAAGATACACTGCACGGAGAATTTGAAAATGATTGCTAAAAACGTTTCGTTCATATGTAAAGATCGTGAAATTTAATGCGTATCACCTACCATGGAATTCCTCGAAGTCATCGCTATGAACGATATCAGCAAACTATGCTCCGAGCTTTCGGTACAGAATAACGAAAACAGGAGCCTGAAGGACGCCACTCCCAGTTTGCGTTCGAGGAATTCGGAAAAAAAAATTTTGCAGGGCTAAGGAATATATCGAGGCATTCTAGAGGTTCAACAAGAATCCCAAACTTCGTAGAATTTAACTTTGTCAAGTTCAAAGACGTACTAGATCTAAGGACGCTTATAATTGACACGAATATTATCATTTTGTCTCATATCAATTAAAATTATAACATATACATACATCCTTATGATTTTATAACCCTTTGATTCATCGAATCACTCAGGGATCGATAGTTTTTATTAAAGTCGTCAAATATACATCTAAAGATATTGTATATATACATATATATAATGTGTATACATACATATGTATTAACATAATGTGTGTATACACATGTATATATTAACAGAAAAGTGAAATTTATATTTCTTAAGAAAGATTCAAATTATGAGTTGAAAGATGAAATTAAAATGTTATAAGAACGTTACGTAAGAAATGGAAATATATGTACGAATGGAAATATATGTACATGTTTATAATTTTATATAAAAATTATATTCTCATTTAATTTAGTAAATTCATGGTTTACTAATGCACTATTTGAAACAATGTACATTTCATCTCAATACATCTTACACTATGTTTGCAAAAGGTATTGTACATCTACATAGGATTTCAGGATATTAGACGATTTTTAGGAGAAATTAACTTGCAACAAATTTTTCATTATTTTCTTCGATAACTGCAAAATAACTAACGAAGGGTTAAAGACATAATACACACATATTTACATATATAGAGAGAAAGAGAAAGAAAATCAGCGTATGAAACGCAACGTGTTTTGCACGTGGACGCGTTGCGGCTCAACATACGATTCGCGTGTTTGTTTACAAGTGAGGACGCAGGACATTCCTTCGTATTCAGTTCTACATTCTATGTAGCTTCTGCGTTATAATTATCACTACATACCAACCCATGATTTATATGACAAATTTTCTTTTCGAAGCGACACCATAGCCATACCGAAATTGTAAAGTAGGTTACCAATCGACCGCATGAGTAGTCAAAAAATGAAGTACATAGAAAAGTAAGGTATAATTAAAACGGCAATATGAAAATGTAGGAAAATAAATATAAAACATTAAAAAAAAAAGAACACAGAATTTTTCTGGAGAAATATAACAACTTACCAATTGCATTAACGTAAGCATGTCGATCTTTGATTGAGCCTCGACGAATTTTTCAATTGTTCGCTGTTCTCCACTGAATTTAAAGTGGTAACTCGTAACGTGGTTCAACGAATTATACGTATTTAATATCGTGTATGAATTTTTTCAATAAGATTTGCTCGATTTAAGTAATAGCGAACTATTAAATATACGTATTTTAATAAATCATTGAATCAATTATCGTTACTTATTAATAAAGAATTTGGAATATTTTAATCCCGCCGGATTTTTTAATTATTTGCCGGGGGATAATATTTTAATTATTTCAACTCCCAGAATCGTCCATTTATAATTAATTTGTCGGCTCTTTGAAAGTAAAATTTCTTTCTTAGGTTTGATTTAGTGACGATACAGAAACGACGATGGAGACGGAACGCCCATTCTTCTCCACATTGCTCCACTCTGCAAACTGAATTGAAGATTCTGTTCCTCCCTTTCCCCCTTACACTCGCTGGTTCCATCCTTGGAAACCACCGGCGCAGTTCGCGAATGCGCCCTTCGTGAAATTTCGTGTATGCAATGAGATAGAAAATTTTATTACTTAACTGTAATATTTCAAATCAAAATTTGATATTTTGCTAAATAACATTAAATAAACGAATATTTTTGAAAAAAGAAATTTGATTGGTGGTAGAATATTAAATGTTTTTGATAAAAACTATTACAAATTTTTTTTTTAAATTATCATTATATATAATATGATTTTTGTTCAAAATAATACGATACAGGTTATGTAAGTAATTATTAATTATTTAAACATATATGTATTAAATACAATAAATAATAAAGGAAAATTGTTTGAATAAGAAAGGAATATTTGAAACAAAACAACTTTTTTTTTATATATATAATTTTATTTATTATATAAAAGATTTGTGCATTTTATTCTATATGAGCAGTTGATGAATCCAACATTTCAACTTCGGAACTAATATCATTGGAATAATTTACAACCATGTCTCGGGAATTGCGTTCCACTTTATCAGAAGTATTATCCTCAGCTTTACTAGAATCTTCTCCCCATCCAGAAAATAAATTTACTCTTAGTTTATCAATATCTTGAATTCCTGCTCCAGCTATATTATTTGGATTTTCTACAGGTTCTGCATTGTCTGTTTCTTGATGTTCATTTGCAGCATATTCATATTTTGGAATATCAGCTGGTGCACCTAAAAAGTATATTATAGTAAATAATATATAAAATTAAATTTATATATATATATGGTATATATATATATACCATATATATATATATATATATACCAGGATATGGAGGTGATTCTTCTATAAGTTGTTCCATAACATAAGTTAACATAGTTGTTGTGAAAGTATCATCTCTTCTAAGTCCAAGTGCTCGATGAAAAGCATCAACAGCTTCTTGTGTATTTCCCATTAATGCATGAATAAAACCTACTGCTGCATAAGTTGACGCATTTAATGGATTTAACATTAATGCCTGCAATCATTAGACAATTAGGGAATTTATATAATGGTTCGCAAAAACGTATTTTTATTTGAATTGAAATTTTTTAACCTGTTGATGATACTCTAGCGCCTCTCCATATTTCTTCATTTTTCTACAAGTATGACCCAAATTATTTAGAAGTGCCTCCCATTTACTAGGTAGAATAACATCCTTTAGTCCGCCTTGAATTCTTCTCATGGCTTCTTTAAACTGCCGTTCCGCATTTTTGTAACTGTATTCGATGAAACGACAACTGATAAATTAGGCAGATTTCCAAAAACCAGGGAAGAGTAGAAGTACACTAATCACGTTGCAGAATGAATTTTGAACATATTTTTTGCATATTGCATATTAAAATAAATGTCACAGTACTTACTCTAAATTATAAAAAGATATAACTCCCATTTCATGTATAACAAATGGATCATTCGGAGCTATTCCTTGAGCCTGTTGGAAAAACTTGTCAGCCAATTTAAGATTATTTGTTAAACCGCATTCAAGTCCAATGTATAAAAGTGGCAGGTGACAACCTTTCATTAATTGAGAAGCCTTAAAATAAGCAGCCATTGCCTGATCATGTTCATTTTCTACTGCAAAGGAATGACCATAAGCTAACCAAGCTGGACCAAATAATCTATCCAATGCTGTGGCTTTTGCTAAATATCTTCGAGCTGGATCACTTTTTCCTGTTATCAAAACAATACAATACATTTTAATACAAAGAATACAAATTATTTTAAATTTATGAAATAGAAATGATAATTACCTAGACTATAATAGTAACATCCAACTGCAAACCATGCTAAGGCCATGTCTGGATATAAATCAACTAATTTATGGGCTAAATAAAATAAAGCTGAAAAATGATTATATAATGTATAAAGTTTGTTTTTAATTGTACATTTTATTTTTACATGAAAACACATATACTTACCATTAGTCTTTTTTAGTTCTACTAAACAAGCAATATGTACTGGTAAGCATGAATTATGATAAGGATCCTTTTTTAATATTCTACAATATACAATAGAAATTATAAGATCATATAAATTTGTACTATATACATAAAAGCATGTATTACCTTTCTGTAAGGGAGAAACATTTATGATAATCACAATTATAATACAATCTCTCTGCTTCTGTAACTTCCATATCCAAATTACCTAATAATCTGTCTGTGACAAGAACTCCCATAACACTACATGTTGCAAGTGGTTGCTTTGTGTTTGGCTCCTGATATTTTTTCAATTTACTTTCATACAATAGTTGTAAGAGCTCTGCTTCAGCTTCTGTGCATTGTTCACCAAAGGGAAGAGATTCCAAAAGTTCCTTTTCTATTCAAATTATATGTATTATAATTATTTTCATTTTTATATAGTTTATGCCAATACTACCTTCAGCCGCTGACAGCATTTGGTTTTGAACTAATGCTTCAAATGCCTGATATGAATACACATCACAATGTAAAGCTTGTTTATAACAATCAGTTGCTACTGCTCTATTGTCTAAAGCTTCATATATTCTTCCCTTCACATACAATATTGAACTTTGTACCTATTATAAAATACATACCAATCTATAAAATAATATTCTATCAAATTACAGAAATAATATTTAGAAGAAATTATAAATATTATTTATACTTAATCACATTTTTTGGTGCATCTTCTAATACATTTGCACGGTCTCCAAAACCTGACTGTGTTATATTTGTACATACTTCTGATTCTTTAATGACTTGTAACGCTTCATTGTATTCTTTTGCTTCTAATAAACTTCTTACTGTTAAATAGTGGCACAGTATGTCTGTCTGTAAAATAGTATCAGATTAATATAAGTAGATTACTATCAACATTTAGTATACTATTATCAATATTTGCATTTATTTATAAATACATTATAATATTATCAAAAGCTTTACAAATCAAATTTACCTTTTCTAGTCCACGACTTCTGATAACATGAGCAGCCCTATGATATTGTTTCATTAAATACATACAATGTGCTAGGGTACATACATCTTTAGGATCTTCGTTACTTAATGAAACAATTTTATCTGCCCAAAATAAAGCAGCACTATAAAGATGCTGTAAATAAACAGTAAATAAATCAGTATTTTCTAATAGCTTACAATAAATCAAGGTCTTTAAAAAACAACTTGATGAATTTTAGAATTTTACCAAATCGATGTACGATTTAATTAATTTCCTACAATTATCTAAGTCAATGTTCTTATTGTCTGACAAATTATTCATTTTTTCGCAATCTGCATCAACACTTTGACGCGCCATACTTAATTTAAATTTTGAAGGTTACGTATTCCCTTCTTAACAAATCAATGTTTGTATACACCAAGATAGTTGTGTTGTATGGTACCGTAAATTATGTACTTTTTTTACACATAAAAATTATCAAATTTTATTCCAAATTTGCCAAATTTAAATTTTATTGAACACAAGGTAGTCACATAATGTTGATTTGACGCAAACAGTGCGTATTTTTAAATCGTACGGTACAACGCAACAACAACAACAACACGCGTGTGTGATCATCGATCATTTTCTACGTAACTACGGTCACCTACGATTCTTGACAATTATTGGTCAAAACGCGTAGAGTGATTGGACAAGAAGCACGTGGCGCTGCGCAACGAAATATATATATGTCATTGTGCTTCAAAAATTTCCCGCACGAGTTGGCGCTATAGATTGCGATCAAAAATTTCGCACGTTATTCCCTCGCTAGAGAAATTACGAATAGGGATACTAGAGAGTTAGAAGATGGCAAGAAACGAATGAATCGTGTGCTAATGCAAACGAAGGTAATCGTGCATAATTCGCGACGTCCGTGCAACTCTCGGTATTGTCGGCGTCTTTGGGATTTCGGTGACGACGTATTATTAACATTAACGATAATGTGAGAAGTCACAGCAAAGCAGAAAGGGGGGTAAGAGTTCGGCGAACGGAACGGCCAAAAACTCTTGCAGGCAATGTCAAACATGCGGCGACGAATTTCGCAGGGAAGTCTACCAGATCGACGGCGTATTTCGGCTAAGATTTGTCAGTGAAACTAGTGCCAATGAGTGTGAATATATGGCGGCGCGAGTACTTTTACTGAGCATCTTGTTTACAGAAGTGCTAAAGCCCGCTTGTGCCGCAGGTGCGTCTCCCTCCTCTTCCCCAATCTAATCTGTTTATATTCGCCAAACTGATACACGCTGGACCACGCGTCTAACGTTCGTTCGTTCGTACAACTTATCAATAGTTATAATCTTGATATCTTTTTCTTTTCTTTTTCTTCTTTTCACGTACTGTATGTTATTTAATTGAAATAAGAACTCAAATTTGAAATTTAAATATTTCTTCGAATGCATTTTGTGAGGAATAATCGTGCTTTCTGATGATTGTTTATATCACTATGACATGCGTGGAAATAAATTATTGTCAAGTAAATAGTTAAATATGTTTGTACATTCAATTGGGAAAAGAGTGATTGAATTATGATAAATTTATTTTGATGATTTAAGATTTTACAGATACATATCTATATATGGTTTCAGTAAAGGAATGAGATATCTGTCTTTTTGTTTTGTTCTTAATTATATAAATCGAGCCGTAAATGTGATTTAACGAACCTAATGTAGAAAAGATTTTATAATCGTTAGATTCTAGAATAGACTGTTCTTTAAATCAGTTGTAAGCTTAATTTTTTATTTGCAGCATTACTCAAGCATTATTTGAGCATTTTATTTGTTTTATATTCTGTCATATAATATATTGAATCGCATCTTGATAACTTTGACATAAAAAAAATGATGTTGATTGTGATTTTAAATGTGATAGTTTTTAATATTAAAAAATTGTGTAATTTCTCAATATATCGTCATAAACATTATTTAAAAAGTAGATAAAAACAAATGTTTAAATAGCATTTTACATTTTATATTTTAGGTCTCAAAGAAATTGGAACTGGTCTACCTAACAAAAACTTGTCAAAATCAGAAAACTTCAACATTAGCAACCAAAGGTTCAGGCATAACATTAGAAATTCAACCTAGTGGTCATGTGATATTAGGGAAAAAAGGAGTTACACTTACTTGTATAAGTGGATCAAATCAAAATATTTCTTGGTTATACAATGGAGCATTGGCACCACCATGTGGTATTGCACGTTGTACTCTTCTCAGAAATGGTTCTCTTCACTTACATAAGGTATGTATTGAAGAATCTGATATTTTCTTGAAATTAAATAACTAAATTTTTTACTTTATTATTATAATAGATGGTGCAGAAATTTAAAGAGAAAAATGCTACTACAGTTAACTTTAAAGATTATTACAAAGATGAATATCGTTGTGTAATGCGTACTAATTTAGGATTTTTAAGATCATCTCCTACATTTATTCACATAGCAGGTAAGTTTTCTGTTTAACACATTATTATTAAACTGTTTAATTTTATAAATGACATCAACATATATAATTTGTATAATAATGTAATAAATGTTTATTTAGAACTTGCCCATGTATTTAAAAAATCACCAGAAGATGTAACTGCACAAGAAGGTGAAATTGCAAGATTATCTTGTTTAATAGATAGTGTTCCTTTTCCTCCTAATATCACATGGCAACATAATGAAAAAATATTGTTGCCCAATCAGAGTAATTTAAAGTAAGTATATAATTAACAATGAAACAATTTTTGTTTGTTTTGAAACAATGAAACATATTAATTGAGATTGTTTAATTTGCAGTAGTAAGTATATAATGGTACCACCAGGTGTTCTGTATATAAAAGCAACGAAATTATCAGATGCTGGTTCATATAGGTGTGTATCTGTGTGAGTTGTAAAAAAGTTGTAAAACATTTTGTAAAGAGATGTTTTAAAACATTTTTGTAAACTATATATATTATATATTCATAGATGCATAGTAAATAATGAATTCCTAAAGAAAACCAAAAAAAGTAAAGAAGCAAAATTAACTGTTATTTCACGACCAGAGGGTAACGGATCGTATATACCATCATTGTTATTTCCACAAATTTCATATAATCATTGGTTGTTAAATGGATCGAATCTTAGTTTAGTATGTGCTGCATCTGGATATCCACCACCGCTTATAACGTGGTCATTTATTCCTCGCTATATTGGTATTTCACATACATACATTAATAATTTAATTTTCATGATATTTTAGAGTATACAAATTTAATGATTTACAAATTTTTAGATAATCATAATGTTGCACAACCTCGCATTTTGCTTAATTCTAGTATTGGTATTAGTATATTATCATTAGTAAATGTGAGTGCATCTGATGCAGGAGTTTATGTATGCTCTGTAAAAAACTTTGTTACTAATAATGTGGAAATTCAAGTAAGTTGATTATTACAAAATATTAAATATAATCATGGTTGTTCATAATTTTAATAATATGGTACAAAAAATATTTTAGAATATAACAGTGAATACATTAATACCACCATCATTTGTGAAAATACCTACAAATCAAGTATGTCCAAATGGGAGAACTGCAAGATTTGAATGTCAAGCACAAGGGTTACCTGTGCCTAAAATATATTGGTTAAAAGATTCATTGAATATAACAATTAATGGTAGAGTTATTGGAATGTCTATTTATATTCATATCATATGTGTTATACACTCATGTATAAACGTTTTTACAGGACGTAGGACGATATATATAAAAGAATCTAATAAAATGGAACTGGCAATATCAGCAACAGTTCCATCTGATTCTGGTATTTATCAATGTGTTGCTGTAAATTCGGCAGGAGAAATTTGGGCCGCAGGTCGGCTTCAAGTGAACACGTCTCGTAACAGTCCTGCTGCACCTACCTCTTTGAAATGTCGTGCTCTGTCACCCGTTAAAATTTTTATTTCCTGGGAACCACCAAAGTCTCTATCACATAGCAGTATTAAAGCTTATACCGTCCATTATAGTCCCGTAGGTAAGTTTAAGCAATTTAATATGTATAGAAATATTATAGTAGGAATTAATTGAAAGTTTTATATTTTGTAATATTTCATATGTTATTTTCATAAAGAAGGAGGCAAAGAAGAAGTTTCTCCACCTGAACCGGGTAATTCTACGTCAGTAGAAGTGACGAAGCTTCTTGAACCATATACTAATTATTCCTTCTATATACGAGTGTGGAACAATTATGGTCCTAGTGATCAATCAGCCACCATTTTGTGTTCTACAGCCCCAAGTGGTGCGTTATTTTAACGTAAATTTACCATAAACATAATAAAAAACGAAAAATGTCGCTTATCTTTTTTTTATTCAGTTCCTAAAGGTGCACCAAAAGTAAACGTGAATATACTTAGTAGTACAAAGTTAAATGTATCATGGGAGCCGTTATCCAAAAAGGAGTCGCGTGGTGTTGTGGTACAATATAAATTACAGTGGAGACTGCATGAACATCCATCTTCTCGGGTTCTTCATTTACCCGCCGACATGGAATCTTACGTATTTTCGGGTAATAATTTTTTCTCTTTTATATAATCATATCATCATTTTTTTTATGTTGCTTAAAAATTACTAATCATGTTTTTAAAGATTTAACACCTGGAGCACAATACGATCTACGAGTATTAGCCAGAACAAAGCAAGGTTGGCCTAACATGAGCGAATCACAATTGGAATGGACTACTGTAACCATGCCATCTGTTGAACCTAATCAATTTATTATCAAAAATGTTGTGGACGTACAAGTATTAATGGTAAATGCTTCAATTGTGAAGGTTAGTGTACAAATTTTTTAATCAAATTTTTTAAATGTTCTGTAATATTGAAATAAATTTTGTCGTGTAGATGAAATGGAAAATAAATTTTAAAGAAAATAACAGAATTGAATCGGAATTTGATCTTTGGCAAATTTATTATGAGAATCAAAATGGACATAAATTGGCAACTATTTTTTTACCACAAAATGTTACCGAATATATATTTACTAATCTTGGTAAGTATTGGTCACAATCATTTCTTCAATCAAAATTATTATATTATGATTTTTTTTAATTATCTTTTTTCTTGCTTAGATGTGAATGTATCTTATACAATGGGCTTATGTATGATAAGTTTTAATAAAACAACAGGCTGTTTAACAAAACAAATTGAGACTATTCAACCTAATACAAGTAAGTTCATTATCAATGTAAATTTTGTTATAACATAAATGAAATAACTATATATATCATTTTTATTTATTAATCAGATAATGAATTACCAATGGCCTTGGAAGCAATTCCTGTTTCCCCTACTTCTATAAATGTTACGTGGTCCTTAAATGGCGTTCATGAAGTGAACTCTTTTGAATTATGTTATCACGCAATTCATGTGGTAAATTCAGATGGCCCTAAATGTTCTATATTGTACGTAATATAAAATTTTTATAAATTTTATTTTACGTCAATATCTTGCACTAAATATTTTTAACATATTTTTGACAGGAACGATACGAAAGCAAATATTGATAAACTCAAACCATTTACATTATATCAATTTAAAGTAAGAGCCATTCAAAATAATACAAACCAAAGCAATTTTTATAGCGAATCTGTAGAATGTTATACGAATGAAGATAGTAAGTGTAAAAATATATTGAATTCATTTGTATTAAAAAGATAATAACATTAACATTAATTTCAGTTCCTGGCAAAGTAGAAGAAGTACAATGGTTTTTAATAAATAATACAAAAGTACGAATTGCGTGGAAGGAACCAAGTAATATAAATGGTATAATACAAAATTATTTCGTTATATATACCATGGACTTAATGGATTCAGCTACAACATGGAGAAATATGACGGTACCTGGTAATAAAACTTCGACAACTTTACCTGGTTTAACTCCAGGAAAACGGTATTTTGTTATGGTACAAGCTACAACAAAGGCCGGTTATGGTAAACCGTCAGATCCTATAATCATTATTACTGGCGGTTCAGTAAAAGTACCAAGTCCACCAGATGAACAAAAACCACCACAAAATACAAAACCTGATCAGAGTCTTGGTAAACAAATTTATTTGCTTAAATTATATAACAAGTTAATTGAAATGGTAAAATTGAACGATATAACTATTTTATATTTACTTTAGGTGTAATTCTTGGTGTAAGCATAAGTATTGGATTTATTACAATTTGCTTATGCAGTATATATTGTCGAAAAAAATGTGAAAATTCGCGTATTTTGAGAGAAACAGCGCAATCTACAAAAGGTCGTACTTCGATTCGGAATGGAAATAGATGTTGCGCGGATCAGTCTTCTACATCAGTGAGTCAACAGATGAATACTAGAGTGACGCCTAATGAAATTGAACTTGCTGTTCTTTGTCCTACTTCTCCAATCACAACTAATCCACATTTGGATACGAAAGTATGTAAACACGTGTTTGTAATGTACATAAACATAAGTCTATATTTGTAATAAAAATTTTATGAAAATATCTTACTATAGGGTGGCAAATCTAATGGAATTCTTGAGTCTTGTGTGAAAGAGCCTTTATTACCATCATGGGAAATCAATGGTGAACCGAAAGATATTCATATAACAAAAAGTTCTCAGGTACAGACAATTTTCATTTTAAATTATACAAAATGATTAAATAATTTTATATACAAAACTAATAGATATTTTTTATTATTTTGAAATATAGTACAATACAGTAGACAATGTTGTCTTGAATACACAAAAGCAAGAACAAGAACCAGAACAAGATTTAGATGGCACGCAGCTTACGGTGATCAATTGTACTTTAGGTAGTAGCAATAGCAGTTTAAATAACAATTCTGGTTGCCCAGATGGAGATACGTCCTTACCAAAATCTATGTGTATATCTGTTCCAACACTTGGACCAAATGGATGAAACCATTAGGCAATACATCTGAGTGTTTATATTTTCCTCCTATGCTCCCATGCAACAGGTAGAATCTAAAAGTTTTCGTGCAACTCGAATCATTTGATTGCAACTTGTATATTTATACAGAAGTATATACTTACGTATGTATGAATTACAAGAACAGAATTCTCAAGGAAGTTAAAAGCAATGCAAGTTACTGTATTTTACAAGTTTAACACAACATAACTTGTAAATGAAAATACTAATGCATACATGATAAATGTAAATAATAGTGTTTTAAAAGTGCGTTGAATCTGGACACTTAAACTATTATCTTGTATATAATTCAAAGCAAGTTATTATTATCAACACAATATTTCCGTATTAGCAGAATCGACAAGGAATGTAGTAATTTCTAGACTTCATTTTATATGAAATAATAATGTGGCACAGCTACATCATGCAAATGATACTTAATAATATTCATTAGATAACTTGCTCATATATATATTGAAGTGACAGCTATAAAAATGAAAATTAAACAAATGGGATAATACGAAAATTCTTAATGCGCCTGAAAATAGGGGTGCTTGTTAATTATGCGTATGTTCAAAATATTATGTTTCGAATAATAGTGAAAAAGTAAATAATGCATTCCTTCACACTAGAAGACAAAATTATTAAATATCCAAATTACGGGTAAGGCCTAATCTATTTCATACTATATATTGCTTTTATAGAGAGCAATAGTACTGATCATTCCAAAATCTTAATTTTTTCCATTAATTAAATTTAAATTAACAAGAAAATGTTCTTAGGTTTTAAGAAATTAAGAAAAGTACTAATCAGATTTTATGTATTAAAAGTATAGTTTAGATTTTTCTTTTATTACAAATACTATAACTATACATATACCATTAAAAATCTTGGCAAATATTTATTCTATTAAAAAATAAGACGTTGTCAAACATTTTTAAAAAGAGAGTAATTGAAATGTCCATATTATATAATTTAAAAGGACCTTTTTTATACAAGTTTGATAATTGTATTATACACTATTGAAACATTTCAGAGCAGGAAAAAAATAACAATAAAATTTTTAAAAACAGCATTTTATAATATATATAAAAAGATCTTAAAACAAAATTTTTAATTTAATCATTGGAAATGTATTATATATATATATATGTACATTTTTTTTTTCCTGTTCACATGATAAAGATAAATCTTATGTTGTACAAGATATTTAAAGTTAACTACATCATACAAAAGCAAAAAGTGAAAAATGCGAAAGAAAACTATTAACATATTCCAGACTGGTGCATGTTACCATGACAGAAAAACCCAACACAGTACCTGATAGTCTAAGCTGTATCTTTTAGAGTGAGACGTAGATATGTCATGTTATTATTGTACCTCCATTAATTGTTATTTATTACATTTTACATTCAGTACTATTTTAAATGATCACATTACACTGAATTTATGCAATAATATAGTCACTACAAGCACAGTATGAAATCATGTAAAAATAGAATTAATTCAATCTGCACATGCTAGAGATTTTACCATATATTTATTATACAGAGTTTTACATCTTTGTACATGATAATTTGTTAAACATATAATTTAAAGTCATTTTTGAAAAAATTATTCTGCTTTATGTTGAAATAATGTTGCTATTGATAGAGATTTTTTATATTGTATATTCTATAACAACTTTTTTGAACGTAACTCATAATTTATCTATTTTTATCAAAACTCGGTATTAGTGAATTATTAAAAAAATTTCTGATTGCAGCTTTAGGAAAATAAGTAACTTCATTTGAATACGATTTATGAAATTCGTTACATATTCTACGATCACGATTATTAGAATCTCAATTTCACGAAGACAAACTATTGTAGCTATTTATTCTCGACAGTTTTACAACAAATTATGTTTGTTATGAAACAGAAACACATTTCGCAAAGAGAATATTTGTTTTGTGATTTTTATTTAACTGATTTATTTTCCATTTGTTATCATATTTAACACGACCTGTTACATTTTATGTTACTGACATATAGTAGTATACTTTTATATTTGTTGAAAGTATTTGTTACTATTCTTAGAATTAAATAATAAACAAGAATTAATATATAATAGTAAACAACTAGTAACACTCATGAATTCATTTTTCTTTCTGCATCAAGCTATTAAAATTTTTTGCACTGTATGTATATGTTAATTATTAAGCTTGTACAATTTTCTAACATTAATGGAATTTTTAAAAAAAGGACAAAAAAATTATATAGAAAAAGATATTATTTTTAAGGAAAAAAAGAATGATAGATCAAAAGCATTGATAAAGAAAAGAGATATAATAATTAATATAGCAACAAAATATTCCATAAAGGTGAATATTATGCCTTTATCATTTTAAAAGCTGTTTTGACCTTATGATATACAAAACTTAATCAATGTTTATAATATTTTGATTATTTTTACTTTTTAGCAGCATAATGTACTGTATTTTTTAAGCGAGATATTGTTTTGTCTGCTATTCGCGTTAATTTGTACCTTATATAACATGTTTCCAGTAAGACAACATTCGCTAAATTTAAAATGAATTGAAATAATGGTGTTGAGCTGGTATCGTAATAATTTCGATTAATTATGTGAATGTGATAAGTTTCAAACTTTGCAAAAAAGAAAAAGCAAAAAATAGAGTCGCCGTGCTGTTATCTGAGCGTTTGTATTTGTTTCAAAAGTTATTGATTACACAATATTGAAGTACAAAGCAATAAACATTATTATCTTTAGGCAGATAGAAAATATCAAGTATTGTAAATGTTATATTTAGAATATAACGATATACATATAAAAAAAAAATATTGGGATTGAGGCTATTTTGATTGCAAGATTTTTTGAAAAGTATTTGTTCGTCTTATAAATTATTATATGCGTTGATTTAGAAATATAATGTATTTCTTTGTTGTATTACGCTAAACGATTTCAGTTAAGTGCATAAGATATTACTCATTACTTTCATCATTTATACATTAAATTTGTGTTTTTACTAAATGATAAAAAAAATAGTATTATTTCATTTCATTTGCAATAGTTCTTTTTATGAAGTATAAATAGTATTGGCCATACACAGATAAAGTATTAATTATGTTGTACGGCGACTCTAGTCAAATAAATATACCTCCATAATTGCCACCCTTTTCAAAGGGTAGATATCTTATATTACTTAATTTTAACTTAACCTCAGTACCTATTACACAGCACTATAATTTAGATTTACACAATTTACCTCAGAAAATTTATTCTCACATACAGTGAGTAGATATAGCCAAGACATTATACTTTATTTTATATAAGATATATATGAAAAAGCAAATCCGGTAAAAGAAATTTGATGTTTGTATCATTGCCGTTAATTATAACAATTATTGTACATTGAGAAAACTTTATTAATTTATTTTTTCATAAACCCTTATCTGCAAAAAATATTAAAAATATATATTTTAATATATTATGTATAATGAACTACATCAAATTATAATCTTATTGTTTAAAGTATTAAAACGATACACAAAATATTTAATGATATTGTTGACCCTTCTGATGCAGTATCTTGTTGTAACCAATGATTGAAATAAAATTAAAACAGTGTATCGATGTTGGTTGTGTTAAAATATATATTAAAAATAAAATACCCAACCCTAAAAAAACATTTATTTTGTAAGAAGTATTAAAATACAAGAAAGCGAATAAATGCGTAAATGAATAACTTTATTATCAAAGAATTAATAACAATTGCTTCCGAAGAGTTATGCTATTAATTTTATTTGGCAGTTATTGCCGCTTTTTTATATTATCTTATGTAAAAAGTAGGTTTATTTTATTAATTTTTTTGTGTTTGGCGTTTTAGAAATATTTTCTAGCTTAATCAATATTGTTTGTAATTTA
>KQ436008.1:84366-100162 GCA_001276565.1 Melipona quadrifasciata | reverse complement strand
GAACATTAAATAATAATATTTAAAACATTAAATAATACAAATAAATCGATCATTCATATTAAATTAATTTTAATTCTTTACTCATAGATTTAAAATCTATGATGAAAAACATATTCTTAAATTTACATTTTACTTATAAATCTCAGTTAAGTAAAAAATGCGATGCAATTAAAGATATTTTTTTATAAATATAGTATTAATGACAAACATAGATATTGAGATTCTTATTCTTTATTTGTTTTAGAAATAAGTTTCACTTAATTGTCAAATAATAAAATGCATTTTACTAATATTTGCAATTTATTTTATATAGAGCAATTGTATTCCTCATTGATGTTAGCGATCACCCAGTGATTGATCAGAGATAACAAAATGAGTTAAATACTCGCCAAGTGGATATTCAATGAATAATTTTTATCTGTAAAGTCTCATCATATGTGAATTGTTACAAAGATAACTCAATTTTATACAAAGTACCTGGTAGAAACAGTCAAGTTAACTGATTGGAAGCCATGAGGAATTTATTAGGATTTTTGCACGAAATAAATAAACTTTGATTATTTTGCATTTTAAAGCGTGTAATATTTAAGGTGACTAATTTATTTCGCGAAATAAGATTTTTTCCATGACCTTTTTTTAATTTTAAACATTATATTATATAATATGAAATTACATAAATATATATATTTATTTAAATTTAAATTTTATTTATCAAATGAATAATTTTCTTATAAATTCGAAGTATATAAAATGTACATTACAAAAATATATTGAACAATCAAAATTAATACAGTATACTGTTCATGGATTAAATTTTATTAAGCCAAGTAAAAGTCTTCCTTATGTATTTTACTTTTAACTATAATGATTTCATTATAGCAGCACACAGTTTTCTCAAGGAAAGTGATTCTCTAATTATTACATACATGACCCAGCTTTGAAGTAAGTCTTGCATCCAGTACATTCACGGTGGATATGTAAGAGAGGTTTTAAATACATAATTATGTATTATTTATATAATGAAAATAGTAAATGAAACGGAGCATCTTGCTTGGACCAATTTTTTGCAATATACATAATTTTCTATGATGTGTATCGTTTAGTTAAAGAATATTTTCACTAGATTCAATATTCAATATTTTAGATAATATTCTCTTTTATATTATAATTTCTTCCAAGTTTATTATATTGAAGACTGTGTACAACAAGTTTGCACAACTTTTAAACTTTTATTGATTCTATAATGATGAACTATAATATAAAACTACTTTTTAAAAAATAATGGTTATTCAAGATGCACGTTTCAAACGATTCATTCATATATTTAAATAATGATTTGAATGTTCTAAACAAATAATTTCTTTTACTTGCTCTGAATTGTTTTAATTAAAATGAAACAAAGTTGTATTACAAATCAAATCTATGCTATAATCTTTTATTTTGTGAATAGTCAAATCCTTGGGCTTAATGAAAGTTGATGCAATCAAGATCGCATAGTTGCATTATACAAGCTGTGATAATAAGTATGAGATTTAAGTATTGTAATAATAAATAAGGCCTATCTATTTCAGACGTTTCCTATAATTCACAATTATAATTTCTCAGAGCAAGTAGAAGATAAACAGATTGTTTTATCCTTGATACTGGATTTTAGCAGTGCCAAAAATATATGCACACATTATAGCTTCATCTTTGTATATTAATTTGTAGCTAGATAAGAAACTGAAATCGGTAACATGTACCTATTAATCTTTAACATACGATGTTATAAATGGAAAATTAACCTATAATTGATTATATAGTACTTTTTTCTTATTTTATGAAGAAAGAAGAAGTTTCTGTATAATATTCATCTTTGCAATATAATTAAGGTAATATTAAATGATCAAATGAATTATAGTTTGTTTAACAGTTACCATTTATCACACAATTTCATATGTGAAAATCAATTATGGGTTAATTACTACATTAGAATTTAATAAATTTTTGGACTTTTACATATCGAAAAGCAGATGACTGTATTCATGGAGAAATTTTTTATTTGGTATATGCTGTATATGCTGCGAATTTTGTTTGTAAAAATTGTGTAATAGGAATGTTCTAATCTTACACATCATTGCTAATTGTTATATAATTATGTAATTCAATAATATCTTTGTGTAAAAAGTTAGGAAGCAATGCATTTGACACAGAAATCAGTCTGTTTACATAATATGAATAAAACGATTAATCTATAATAAAGAAAAAGCGAATAATGTTTACAGTTTTATGCTGTTAAGCATGTACTAATTTTAAGGGAGTGCAATGATGAAGTAATATTTTGAAACACCTTGTATATAAATAGATAATCATAGACATGCATACAATGCATTACATTAAATTGTTTATCTTTTATTGAATCATATCCCATGAATATATACAAAAGTTAGGTTTAATACTAACAGTACCGCAATGACATTCCAGTCTATATTGTATATTAATGTAAATTAATATTATGATTTCAGATTTTTAGAAATTCTTGATGTCGTCATGTCTCAATGTAAATTAAGAGATTTATTCTTAATATTGTTATTTAAATTATTCTTTTGTTATCTGGTTAATATTTTTGAATTTATCACCTAATTCTATATAAAATTACTAAAAAATGTTATAAAACATTTGAAAGATTATCATACTTTATGACGATTTTTATTTAAATAATGTTGATTTTATCATTTAATTATACACTCATTAGCCCAATGCAGAAGTTTCTTCATCTTGAACTATTTATTAAAATCATATTTGTAAATAAACGTCTTTTGTAATATTAAAATGTCAAAATATTTCCGATACCGTAATTCGTTTCATATCATACATGGCATACACATGTCATTTAATTCTAAATCTGCTTTTAGTGCTATTGTTGTTACTACTAATATATAATTCTGAGTAATTCATTGCGTAATATATTTTTGAAAGACTTTATTTCATTATGTATTTTTTTATTTGTATTACATTGTATTATAAATAAACTAATCAGACATTTATATCTGTATTCGGTCTAAGATAGGAAAATTGTAAATAGAATTTAGTAAAACGTAATTTTTAGAAATAAGATCATTAAAGAAAAAGGTAATTTCTTATAATTTAAGTATAATGTGACTCATAGCAATAGAATGTTCCTATGCACATTGAATGTAACTGTTTTCAAAATCATATTATGTAGTAACAGATTTTTGTAATGTTGGCCTGACAAATTTTTATACAGAACAAAATGTTATTTCGTGCGATGAACGAAGTAACAGATGAAATATATCAATTCTAACAAAAAATAATCATTTTCACAAAATTGTACGCAAGGAGTGTTAATTACAGAAAAAGTTCCTCAGAATATGAAACGATCATGGTATCAATCATAGACATTAACATTATAGAAAAGGGAATAAAGAAAAGCGGTGCTTGGAAAAATAATATAATGTAACATTTTTTAATATCTAAACATGTAGATAACTTCGCCTTTGTTTTATAATAAACTAGCGTTATTAATGTGTTAGGAATGAAAACGAATTATCATTTGTCATACCATTACAATTATCTTATAACAATAGTTTATTTTGTCGATTGTGTAATATATAATTACATAGTTAAAAACATGCAAAATAATAAACATTGTAATAAATAAAATAATTAAAATTGGTTTACCAAAGTTTACAAAAAGCAAGAACGTAAGAAAATATTTAAAAAGTAATAAAAATGAAAATTTTATTTATATAAATATATATTTAGTAACACGTTTATTATTTACTGCTTATTAAAATCGCAATTTTCTTTTTACATATTTTTAGTTGTACTAAATCCGTTTTTTGCATAACATAATTTAAAGTGATTCAAAAAATATTAAAAGTTTTAAAGGATTTATATTTTTAAACAATGCAGCACATTATTTTTTTTAATTTATACATTTTACATTTATTATTTATATTCATTCGTTTATTTACACATTATCTTTATATTCTAAATAAATAAGATGCCTTACAGGGAATATACTGTGGCATAGAGGAAATATACAGGGATACAATTACAATTTTAGATTTTATTTGATTACATTGTATGCTTCAGCATACTAAAGAATACATGAAGCAAGTAAAAAAATGTGATTGCGAACCACAAGCACGTGATGTAATAATTTATACATCAGATAAAATTAAATAGGATATCTGTTAATCGTGCGATGTATGGAATAGATAAGGATAAAATATAAGTTAGAAGGTTAAAAATAAAATTCAACGTTATCGCACAGTCGCATTAATAAACTTACCTATATACTATGATCACAGTTACATTCATAATTATTATAAGTTATTACATGTCATTATCGTCTTTATCATTATTATTATCATATTTTACTGTATATATGTACATTTTGGTTATAAATAGGTGTATGTTCAATTAATTAAATATAATCTGATTTGAAAGCCTATGACTAGTGATACCTATTTTCTCGTCAATGACAGTACGACTGATAATACTATCGCAATCTGATATAAATGAAGCTTCAAACAATTATTATATCATATTTTAAAAACAATTTTATGCCTCTCCTTTAATACACTGTACACGTTTTTTCTTCATTTCATCAAATATCTTCATAACATTAAAGTCTTATACCTTCGTTTCACTTAAATTATTTTTTTGTTTACTGATATTTAATGTGGGGCTAAGTCTGAATGTTATGCACACACATCCGCGGAACCAAACCTTTTCGATCACCTCTTGCACATAATAACCATTTACTATCTACCTCTAAAATTACTTTCAGCTTCTCTCCTTCTGCAAATGCAAGATGCCCATTATCTGATGGCATTCTATGTGTGAGTGTGCGAACCTCTCTGGAATCGAGATGCGTGATCTGTTATTTTACTAATCTATAAAAAAGGAACAGAAAGGACAACCAAAGATTAAGCTCTAAACTTAAAATAAAATAACTATTATAATAAAAAATATATATAAATTACAAATAATATGATAAAATATTACAAGAATTAATAAAATGCAAAATAATAAGAACAAGAAACGTTGCAACTTTCGATAATTAAAAATTTAATGAAATGAATATATTTAACAACGCATTGAGCCTATTTAATTTCTTTGTACTTACTTGAGTGGTTTTTTTGTAGGATGATTTCTTGTAGTATTAGTAGTAGTTGGTCGTGGTAAAGACGTAGACGCTGCTCGTCTTTGAGGAGATACTAAATGTTTATCCTTAGACATTATACCGTAAGACTTGTATGGTAGAGAACTAGGTCGTGTTAGATGAGTTCTTGTTGTTCCTATAATTTCCTGATCCACTCTACTAGTACGTTTTGTCGTATCTTTGTTTCTTACGTCTATTGGCTTTTTCGGAGTGGTTTTTGTCGTTGATAACATAACGGGCTTTTTCAAGGATGGAATCCCGGAAATCGGAGATTTCGTGTTTTTAACAGATATCGTATTTGATTGTTTTACTGGCGAAGTAAGAAGCCTAGGTATCTTAGATTTTCCTACACCGGTAGGTGTTCTTATAGGTGATAAAGGCGATGATATCGTCGGTTGAATTTTTGCGTCTTCTTTCCCAACCATTAATTCCCACTTTTCTTGAAGTTTTCTAAATTTCTCTTCTCCGGACATATTGTCTTCGTCGTCCATTTTATTTTCTGAATTATGAGATTTCCTTGATACAGGCTGTTTATTCGACGCTCTATTCAATGGTGAATGTTCTAAACTATCGGTGTAATCTTCAGAATCTTCGGAAGCCAATTTATCAAGAGCACGAAATATTTTCGAACCTATAGGATTACTTAAGCGTTTTTTAATAGTTTCCATATCTGACTTATGTATACCACCAGGTTTTTCGTCGTAGTTGTTATAAGCGACGCACGATCGCGGACGTACTTTTCTGGGACTGGAGACCATTACACACGTATCCGTTTTATCAAAATGATGTTCTTTTGCATCAATATTTCTAAAGTTTACAGCCTGTAAAATATTTTTAGGATAAAGTTTTTATTACATGTAAAGTTTTGATAATAAAAATAAAATTGAAAATTATTTAATACTAACATTTATTGTATGATTATGTAAACTGCCAAAACTATTATGCAGTTGACGATACTGATATAGAAGGTCAAGCTGAAAAGGGCAAAATGCAAGAGGATTTAAAACATGTAAGAGAGCATCGACAACTTCTCGCGCATTTGCATTAGCCAAAGCTGCTACAAATAAACTGTTACTATTGTAATGTTTCCTTAAGATGGATTCTCTTGTACACAAATATGCAAACCATGCGTCCAAAGCTCTTAAACTGAAAAATTCATAATTCATTTATAATATGATTATAATATATGTACATAAAATAATATATTGCAATATTAACTCACTTTAATAAACCAAATACAAATGCATGAAACTTTAGCATTCCTTCAGTAATAACATCATCGCCATTAATTTTTTGTACTAATTCATTTAATGTTTTAGTAACTGGACCTTGTTGAGAAGATGCTTCAACCACTTGCCAAACACTATTTGCTATTGGTCCAAATGTTGAACTTAAATGCGATTTTAATCCATCTGACATGATAGTATACAAAGCTGGACATAAATTACTAATACAGATTTGAGCGCATTCATTTTTATCATTGTAATTCTGTCTACTATGGATTGATTCACTATTCCAATACTTGAGTAATAAATCTGCCGCTTTATTTACGGATAATATCATTTCTGGAAATTTACAAATAATCATAATTTAAAATTAAAATTTTGTTAAAATTATAAATAATATATTTACTTCTCTTTTCATCTAAATCCAATTTATTATCTGGGCTCATTGCTCTTCTTTCTTCTGTAAATGCAGGATCTTTTTCTTGTTCATTTGTAGCAATGTTTAAGTTAACCTAAAATAAATATATTTTCCAAAAGTTAATCACGTGTGAAATTTGATATAAATAGTACTACGGAACTTAAGAAAAATTACCTTATTATCTAAATACTTTTTCCTTTGGTTTACGGCAAAGCTGACAGTCTTTTTCTGCGATTCTATCATATCAGTAACTTTGGTAACATCTTTATTCATCCTGAGAGCTAAAAACTTTCTTACATACGATCTTAATTTAACATCGGGATCTTCAGTATCTCCATCACTACTTTGTGACGAAAAACCACTGCGTTTCAGAAATTCCTCTAATTGTTTTACATCGTCCTCACTATTTTCAATGATATTTTTCTTCCGTCTCATCGACATCTTTCTCTGAATCAATAATTCGACCACGACACGTTAATTGTAAATCGTTATTCATATAATATGGTTCTTGTAATGACATTCTTTTATTCGTTTCAGGAACCGACTGATCCTCTATTTCTTCTACATCTCCCATCTCGAACATGCTATATCTCTTATTTGTAGGAACCTTGCTTTTCCTTAAAATACTTCTGGGTAAAGGTGGTCTTGGTGGCACTTTTCCACTAGAAAATTCGGATTCACGATCTCCGTGTGGTAAAGAGATAGATCGTTTTGGGAGAGATGGACAGACTGTTTTTGTCTTACTAATTTGCCTATGCATTTTTTTATCATTACTTACTAAACTGGCCTCAGAACTAATACTATCATAACGGTAAAGATACAATGGATTGGCTGCATTTAATGTTTGTTGATTTGTTGACGAGTCTGTTAATATGGTAGAAGAACCTCGATATCCGGAGGATGGTTGTGTCGCGGTACTGCTGGTGGAGGATGAATTATTTGGTATGATTTCACTTATAGTACGAGTTTTATGACGCATTGGAGGGGATAAACAAAACAGCGGCTTTTTCATTTCTTCATGAATATTAATATGTTTCGACACTTCTGGTACATCGTGCAAAATTTTCTTGTACTCAGCAGGCAAGAGGAATGTTAACGACTCCCAGTCCTTAACATGTGAAAATCCACGTTGACGTAACGTGTCTATATCGTTACATGAAAATGGTCTACCAGATCTACCAGTATGTTTCCAGCTAACTCTATTTTTTCCAAAGCATTGCGGTTTTAAGGCTACATTATCCAATTTTGTATCTTTAATATTAAGAAACGATAAGTCAGGCAAAGCGTAATTCGGATATACAACATAGACTGGTTTTTTATTAACAATCGTTTCCTTTAGAGATGGATTTTCTTTCTCCTTTACGGGCGGTGTATATACTAATGATGTTTGAACTGAATTATCCTCTGTTTCAGCTATTGCTTGAATACCTGTTGTCTTGCATATTGGATATTTCTTCTCTAATGATTTAATCCATGCAGCTTTTCGCTGATGTTCGAAAACATTAGGAATGACATCAATGTCATTTTCCTCAACATCATTACCATGTGTTAAATCTGATTTAGACATGTTCTCTGATAACTCTTCTATAGACGCAGATGACATCATTTCATCCTTTTGTTCACTTATCGTTGATGTATATTTTGGAATGTCATTAAAGCTGTCTTTCTGATTTTCTGTGTCCTGATTGTTATGTTGATCACTTTTGACCCAATTAATAGAAAAATCACCTTCTGGAACTTGACGTTTAGAGATATTATTTATATTTTGCCGTTGTATTTGCGTATTTGTATTAGTACCACTGTCACTAGCACTATTGTTTGTAGGCCATCCATTATCACTAACAGAGTCTGATTGATCCAATGTAAGACTCATTCCTTCAGCACTCATACTTTTTTGTTTCATAAACAATTTTACAAGACTTAAATTTTGCAATTTCTTTCCTGTTGAATTATGTTCTCCATTATCAGAACTTTCTTCATTTATAGACCGACTCATTACAGATCCTGAACTGTGTAACTGTTGTACATGATTATTTGACTCTGCAGAATCAACCTGTTTAAAAATATTAAAAATTTTTACATTATGAAGATATTTTCTCGAGGTTTTGAAACTTACAGAAAAATTGAGAGGCATATTAACATGTAACTGTCTAGCCTGAGTAAGATCTGGCAAACTTTGACTTCTCTTATTTGGTGCAGATATAATATTTTCCACTCCATGTGAAAATTCTGGTATTGTATTATTATTGCCTGATGGATGTCGAGTTATAATTTTATTCATAGAAGAATGTTTCAAATTGCTCCATGTCGTATATATTTTAGAATCAGAACATGCCATTGATAAGTCTAATACATTTTTCAAGTCCGCATTTCTATTATAATATGGTTCTGCCGTTTCATAAGCTTTCTGCTGCTTTTCTATAAAAACAAGCCAATAAAATTATATTTGTTCGCTACTTATACATATCTAATATCATTTGTTCTTGTACCTTGGTTTTCAAAATCTTGAGACCCATCTGAATACATCGTGATACTACCCTCAAAAGCAATAGTGTAGTTGTCTTTATTATTCGTCTGACATGTTAGCAGCATATCCTCGCAGTCCAGAGAGTCGACGCTATAACTACCCCCTGGTGGTAGTATGGGTGTCTCTTTCAAAGGAGAGAAGAGTAATGATGATTTGCAAATAGAAATCGTATCTGTTGTTGAACAAGCGGAATCTTCTCCCTTTAATAAAAAATGTGATTTTAATATAGATTCTATGTACTCTTAAATAATCTCATGCATATTGCAAAAATAGCACAGCTCATTTCCATGCACTGCTTAAATAAAAACTAGTTTTATTAATTTTAATAGTTTCTATTTTCTGTAATTGTTACATGATCAAATTAGCTTATAATTATTTTTTTTATTAATCATGCAGAGGAATTGCAAGCAAATCAAGTTTTATTTTCATATTAAGCAAAATTCATATTAATGTAAAACATTTTTCATCTTTATATTTATCATCTTTAATATTAAAGAAATATCAATAAAAGAAATTTAACATTTTCAGCCATTATCATACCTGGCTGCTGGTATGAGGGCTGATTGATGAACCGATGTCAAGTTTTTCCATAACAGATCCAGATATACTGGCATATCGTTCCCTTTGATAGTTAAACTGCCATAATAATGAAGATATAGAATGCTTGTAGAATGTTATTTGCAACAATAATGAACAAGTAATAATATTTTAAGGAAATATTTTAAGATGTTATAATCAAAAATCACAATTGATGATTATTTATAGTTATTAAAAAAATAACATTTGTCGAAAGATACCTCAATTTATCATTATTAATAACACTGTAAAATACTAGTTTTTGTAATATCCAAAAAGATTTACATAATATATTTGCTTGCAAACTATCCACAATGAAAATAATTGTTTCTGATAATTAGATTATATGACTTACGTTATAATATAAAGAACAGATTATATAATAATGAATTTTATTTACCTCTGAATGCTGAACTGGATCTGTGCACATGACAGGCAATGCTGTAAGCAAAGTATGGATATCTGCTGTACGAAAGCTTTCCATATCAATCTCTGCCAAATTGGCATCCAGATTACGGGCAAGATCATCATAATAGCCCAAATCTTCCCGCGAATATGAAGCAGAGAGTGAGGATAACACACTTGGATGAACATGAAGTCCTCCATCTCTATAGCTGTTATTTTATGTAAATATAAATATATACATATATATAATATAAATGTACTATAATTCTTATTAAAACCTTACCCATAATCAATGAACCATTGATACTCCACATTGTCCTGTACAAATTCAGAACTAATTAAATCGTGTTGGATTGAATCTATTGCAGGATTGGAGTTACAATCAGATCCTGGTGTTTGTGGATCTTCCATCATTGCAGCCCCCTTGCCTGCACCTAAGAAACATTACGCATCATTAATAAGTAATCGCCAAGTCATACACAGTTAATTAAAACTATGAAAAAACAGACCATATCTTGCATAAACAAAGTACTTTTCTGGTTTGTTAAACATGTTTCTTTTTTTCACCAATATAACATTGCAAATCACATATAATGCAAAAGCTCTTGCTGCTAAAATTACATGATTTAATCATCTGGTCACATTGTTTATACTCACTGACAGACCAGAAATGTGTCAAATCTTTATATTTATTGTGATTGTTTATTCCGTGTGTTACACAAATCATGTACAAAAACAGGAACTGAACGTGCAAAACTGCGTGCAAAGCTTCGCTGTTATTATGTTATTGGAAGTACAATGGTATGTGATAATCATTCTTTTTATTGATGTAAAGTTCACATAGTTGCAGTATCATAGTAATGACGATGAGGAATTACAATTTCTGGAGCACCACAGAGAGCTACTTACTCGAACAGTTTCAATAGTACTATTAAAGCACTGACAAACATGTTAAAAGCTTCCCTTCGTGTACCGTGGAATGTTCACGAAGTAAAGTGTCAGCGAATGACGTCAGGCTAAGGTTATGGCGGACGCATTTGAGCAAGTGCGCTCACGTTCCGTATCAGGGATGATCAAGGCTGCGCGTCATCCAGACAGTTAAGAGGGCGTGTTTTAAGGTTAGTTGTCACGTAATAAATAATTAATCAATCGATCGAGGGATATTAATTTTAGTTTGAGAAATTGATGAAAGATGTGTACAATGTGCTCTAAAATAATTCGAAATCCTCAAATATGTATATACGAGAAAAAATTCGAATATCCACTCGCTACATCCAAAAGATTTGACAGATTCCGAATTTAAGTCGCCACAGATATAAATGTTGAATCTTTAAAGTTCAAAAGCGTAATAAATATCCAATATCTTACATTTATGATCTTTTATATTATATTAGATCCTCAATATCTTATATAAGATTATGAAACCAGTCAAGACTTTCGAGAATTTTAAATATTAAATCATGCTCATAGTACTACATATTGGAAAATTTCGAATTGTTTCAGAATTCAAATTTACGTACACATGTGCCTATCGTTTTCGGAATTATCGAAAAATTAAAAATCGATTTTCTGATAATATCTGTTAAACATCAATTAAACAGTATGAATTTTCTATATAAATTGTTTATTAACATACTATCTAACGTCATAATAACACTCATATCTTACCATGCAACGTGAAAAAAATACTAACAATGAGCCAGGAAACTTAATATCATTATATGTATATGTTAGATTTACTTCTGTGTTTAGTCTTAGATATTATATGGCCGACGTAACAATAGTAAAGTTATAAATATTCTAAATTAAGGAAGGTACAGTAATATACATGTGTAATTGATAGTTCACTGTCATTCGTAGTTTACGACACATGTGAATAACTCAATGGATACCAGTACCCATCTTCAATGACTTTTGATCCGTCTCGTTAGAAAAACTAAAATTGATACAGAACGATGAAAAAAAGAGAGAGAGAGAAAGAGAGACGAGTTACAAATCGTACCTCGAGTAATTCTTTTCCATCGCATCGCCACGGTCGCTCGGAGTTTTTGTTCTACGGAAAATATTTACATATTTAATAAATGTTATCCGAAAACACTCATGCTCGCGACCATATGGCGACGATCCGCCCGTCACTCATTGGACTTAAGAACTCATTTCAACTGCGCCTATGGAGTAGGTACAATTGCTAATGCGGCGCATGAGCATTACCAATCCAACGTAAAGGGTGGGCGAAAGGAAATCGGATACAACACGACTGAATTAAGGCTGCGATACGCTAGATTTGTTTTGTCACTTGTCAAAAACATTTACGCTCGAATGAAAGTCTTTTTTTTTACCTACACTCTTGCGCAGAATCATTGCTTAAAACTTTCTTTCAATTCTTAAAGTTGGATATGGTAAGAAAATTTTTGTATTGATATTTCATAAATTCTAATAGTTATAATTATATTTTTGCTGTTTTTAAATAATCTAATTATTACTTATTAATTGTAGGAACTGTTCAATGAAATTTTTAGTATTTTTAGTATTATGTGAAACCGAAACCTATTTTTAAAATTATAAATGAAAGAATCTTTCGGTCACAATTTTTTTATGCGACCTCTGTTAGCAAAATTCTTTTACTAATTTTTATATTTATACTTTTATAAAAAATACGAAGTTGCATTATTTTATTGTTTGCCTCTTAACGCTACAAAGAGTAACTTACTAAAATGTTTCAGCAATAGAAGTTTCTGGCATCACCAAATAATTTGTTTTTCGTATTTCTTTGAAGCTTAATTTCAAGATATCTGAACCTGAATTTGAGTAAACGTGATTGATGTTAGATAATAAAACTTGTTGGCGGTAATATATATTTAATGGTCTCAATATCAAATACTAATCGCGGTTTCATCCATCTGAGAAAAAATTCTTCACGGTATCTCGTTCAACGTGTGTGGAGAGTAGTGGATAATTTTAGCAAACTGTAGAAAGTAGCGAGGGAAGTTGCAGAAGAAATTCAAGAGCCAAATTTCACGACACGACGAAAATTTTACATGTGATCCTCGAATCTGCCTGCCAAGAGGAATTGATTCTCTTGGCTTGGTTTGCACTCGCAATTTTTTCTTCACTAAATAAATCCAACAAATCTATTCTAATTTAACAAAATTTTTTTCATATTCAATTCGATATTTCTTCATATTTGAACATGCAATATTCTTTTAGGCGATAGAAATAATATCATTTTTTACTACTTGTGCTTTTTTCAGGAAATTAAAAACAAAAGTTTTAATGACTCTAAATCAAATGGAATTGTCATGTAAAACTACATTACGAATCATCACGTAATCATATTTCAGATGTCATATAATTATTTTTTCCTGTGCGCATATGTAAAATATTCCTGCATTGAATGCGCTGCCCAAAATAGTAGGGCTAACAGTCATTTCTTACATACATATGTAGCCGTGAAAGAATTTTAAATCAAGCTTTAAACTAAATAAAACTTTTCCGAGGAACTTAACAGTGTCACATGTATTTCAATCATCTTGTACAGAAATGCAATTCTTGAAACTATCCATTTGAATTGATGTTATTATTCCATCATACTCAACAGTACGTTTATTAGCGATTGTTAATACGCGTAGCCTTGAACAAATAGGTGAGACATTTTACTATTCTCCTCGGATCTAAATGATCTGAAATATGTTATATTTCAATAGATATTATTGAAATATGTTTGGTATTGGTATTCAACATAATTTTACTATTTTTTTAAACATATTCTATACTTTTTATGAATAAAATATTCCAAGAAAAGAAGATGCCCGAACAAATATAATCACGATGAAGTGAGGAGAATAGCAGACTCAATGATAATTAAGCTGACCAACTACAAAATGGAAAAAAAAAATCATGTTCATATACGGATTTTATGCGAAAAGAGGTCTGGAATTTGAATTTTCTATTTCCTATTACTGGGTTACTTTAATGTTCCATCCATTGTATTCATAAACTCAATCGTTGCTGACAGTATACTCAAGTATTAATACCTAAACACGAATTAAAGATATATTATGTATAAAGTATATTAATTTTTGTATATTCTTACGATTATAAACTAAACAATGGCATGTTTCATTGGGCCGCCGGTAATATTTTCGTTCATTCCTCTTCTGTTTACCATAGTAAAGATGTGGCGGTCGTGCAGGCGTTTGAAATGGTGGGCTCATGCGACCCACAGAGAACTCTGCTATTTTCATGATGACGCACAACAAAAGCACTATCATCATTTGTCAATATTCAGCGTTTTTATTGTTCTATCATGTTACAACATAGTAGTAACGCTTTGTTACTGGGTAGCCAGTCAGAAGGTGTCACGTAGATTCTCGAAAGAAACTCGATCGGATCACGCGCGTTTTAATAACTAAGAAAAATAGTAAGTATAAAAGTTTATCAGTTATCCGAACATGAATATATCGAAACTCTTTTGTTCATCGTTTTAAAATGTTCACTTTTCATTAATCTACTACAGACAGTGCGCATATGTACATTTATCACTGCAAAGCTACATCACGAATGGGAACAGTTCCCGCGACACTCCACGGCTTTCCAACACTTTTTTGTATGAAAGATGTTTGACGAATGAAATACGGGTAAAACACAGTCGATTACTCGTCTCTGCTCGAGCCGATGACACCTTTCAAAGATGCCTTTGTTTATAGCACACCACTTCGCAGCAACGTTTACATCGCGAACAATGAACATGCATATTGTCGTAGTTAAACCCACGTTTCCGGTTTTACTGACAGAAGAAAACGACGTCTATGCACGGAAACTGTGCAACTGTATGAATCTTGAAGAATTCAAGTATCAACAACTATACCGACTATATTGGTTTCTACTGCAGAAAAGAGATGTCATAATTAAGATTCATATATTAGATTGTTTGTTCAACTAAATTTCGATTCAATCTTACAGATAAAAAGATAATTTAGTGACGTTTGCCGATTTTTGATCTTCTAACAGTATAGAATTTGCAATGATATATCAAGACTTTTTATAATGACAAAAATATTTTACATTGATAAAGAAGAAATTTATTTTATATAGTCGTCTCTACTTTAAAAAGTTTCTTCACTGATTTATATACATGTATAATTTAAAGAAAATGAATTTCTTTTATTCTGAGGAGTAAAAAAGTATCAGAATAGCATTTCAAATATTAATATAACATGTCAAAATTTTTACTTATAGAGACGATTAGAATTCAAAAATGCTACTTTTAAGTAGTACAGTTTATTTAGATGCTATACTATTCTTTCTATATTAATAAATAAATAGTAATTTATTTTATCCTCCATTTTCACCTCCATTTTCTAAATAATTTTCATATTGATATTTATAACCTAGGTACGTATATAATATGAACAATAACAAGAAAATATGAACCGTATTTTGAATGTAAAGAATCTGAAATTTCTTGAATT
>KQ436008.1:42369-75611 GCA_001276565.1 Melipona quadrifasciata | reverse complement strand
ACATCTTTGGCACCTAAAATCGAAGTAATAACATATTTGCAATTAAAAGTTACACTCGAAGTGCATTATACTTTATATTCCCAAAATATTCACCATTTGCTTTGGCAGCTTTATCAGCAAGTGTTAAGATAGTTGAAAAATTATTAACTAGTGGAGCTAGCTGTTGATGCCATGTTGTCCAAACAGTGCTCTTATTTCTAATATTGCTATCACGAGACAATATACGTTCTACATCTGAAATTCCCAATATATTCGTTATTAATTCAATTTTTAATATCCTTATGATAAATCGAAATTTCTGCTACCTTGTCTGCTGTGACCATTCAAAATTCCTTTACGAATTGTAGATAATCTCATCAATTCTGTGATCCCGGAAAAATGAACAAGCTACAAGTAAGATTAATGTTGTAAGTTTGACTAAAATATCTTTGTTAAAATAAAACAAAATCTTACTGTTTTAAAATCTTCAATATCCAATAGAGCATCACCTATTTTTTCAGCAACATCGTATTTGTATTGTAAAGATTCATCGTCGATATCAGCTCTTGAAATGTTTGCTATTATGTCTTTTTCTGTGTTCTTGAAAGCGGCATAAGATATTAATTTCTCTTCCTATAAGAGAACGAGCATATTAACAAATTTTTACACATTTATCGATGTACATTCCGTGTTTGTAAACTGCAAGACATACCCATGCTGATAATTTTTCATTCGATGGTGAATTAATGAATTCCCATTGCGCTTCGGCTGTACTTAAGCAAGTATCCTCGTAATCGAATTCGGTTATTTTTATGTAAGCTCTAGTAGCCTCGTCTTTCTCAGATGCAATTACACAAACTATCAGATTAAGGATTATACAAACCCATTTTGATGGCATCCCTTTGCACTGAAGAGAGAAAAAGACTTATTATTTGCAAAAATACATTAAATATTTATTAAATCGAAAAAGAATCAACGCATGTCGATAATATTGATGATAAAAGCTATATATTAAAACATATTTGAATGTATTTTACAAAAGTAATTGATTATTGGTGTACATGACTCATTTCATTATCGTTATTCGTTTCTGTGAAAACTATGTTTATATTTTACTCAGTAGATACTACTTCGCAATTATCGATAAAAATTGAAGTTATTGAGACTTGAGGATATGATTTAGTTCTTTCATTTTTTTTCTTTTTACTTATCTATATCCAGGAGATAATTTTCTACGAATACTGTGTCGTATTTGATCCTCGTACATAGCTTGCAAGATATACTAACGAGACCATGAATTAAAGCATTGACAAAGCAAGTATTTCACGAAAGTATCTTAAACTGTAGATTGTTCATAAAATATCGAATTCTTCATAACATATATACATAGTACGAAAAATAACAAGTTGTGTATTCCTAGAATTTATTTTCCACGATTCCTCAAAATATATGTATGCACTACAGGAAAAATTCCGGAATGACGTGCGAAATACCTACATAAATAATTTCAAATTCTCCATATTTTTTTTTTTTTTTGAAACATAGAAACTTAAACGTCTAATCTATTTTATGATCCAACTATATTTTTTCCACATTACACATAGTACATGTATCACGCTTTCTTAGAAGATAGAACTTGAAGTTATTATTCATACAGGTCGGCATGAGTTAACAATCGTGAATAGGCCGAATGACTACGGTCACACCATATTCGCATATTTAATTGCTTTCAATTCGATACTATGCCTAAGCAAATAATTCTGTTTATAAAGGTCACTATGGGAATTCATTAACATCTTAACTCGAGCAGCTATCGATCTACATACAATGTGCATACTTTAATAAATGGGTAATATTATTTTTGCGTTGTAGGTGAAAGATTTCCTGTAATTTCTAGAATAACAGAAAAAAAAACAATCCCATCGTGTCTAATTATTAGAAATGTTCATCAAGCGTCTTTTATTAATCACGTGATCGCGTACAATATGTTGTTACATAATTGTTAAATGAGACAATGAAAACCGACATATTAATAAATTTTGTGCCGACGTGCAAGGGTTGTCAGACCATGAACGAAGTTGCCCTACTAGATACTATTCCACGTATAATTACAACTATTACATTGAAATTGATGGAAAATTTATGTTTAATCGTCAAATCTTACGTTCAGCTATATTTATGAGTTAACTGTGACCGTTCGAACGCATATAAAATATATGAAATTTATGCAACGTAACGGTATACACATGTATGTATATAAATATGCACATATGTATATAAGCTGTTTGAAACTATCGGGGGAAAATAATGAAAGGGAAACGTCAATTTTGTTTTGTTCAAACTGGCTCAACCGGTCTCATCGTTGTAAATTCTTCCAATGTACATATGTATTTTCCTACGTAAATAGGGATTATTGAGTCGTGTGATAAAAACCTGAAATACGTATGTAGTTGGTAAAACCCTGGTGCGACACGTTTCCGCTGCACGGAAAGAAAAGTTTCAAAAAGAGAACAAGAACGTGCTAATGAATATTAAAGAAATGCAAATTGACAATCTATATTTTCATTGTAAATATGCGGAGTAAATATTCTTTTAATATGTTGTTTCAGATTCATAAAGGGAATCTGCACATTACAATTAAAACGGATTTGTAGGTTATTGCGCGTACGTAAAAATAGTATATATCCTCTTTTCAACCAGTGTTGGCCAAATACTCGATCGTAAATTTACAATCGGTCAATACGTTTTCTTAGATCAATTTCACAGAATCTATATAATTATATTCGTAACTCGACATTGGTGAAGTTTTTTATGTAACTAATAAAATTATCAGATGCTTCGAATTTTCGAATTCTAAGTATCTTAAAATATTCCATTGAAGTTTTGTAATATCTGATGTATTTATTGTAAATTGTATCTGGCAGTTTGCACATATTTGCCTTCCTTTTTGGAGTAAATTCGAAACCACACTTTGTGTTGACAGATTACTGTAAAACGATTCTCTGACAAAGTATGTCTTTAGCTCCTTTGGATAAATCAAATAGTAAAGTTGGATAAATTTGTAATATAATTGGGATATTGTTTTTTGCGTTAATACGAATGTTGCGCTACTTCAAAATCTCAATGCAACGTCCGTTTATTTTCATAAACAATCAGATAGGCCATGGTAATCGAATTCGAAGTGCAAATAGAGGGAAATTGAAATTGTGAGATCGTTCCTGAAATCTCTTGCGTGCTATATCATAGATTTTTATCTTGAGGAGATAGTATTACTTCGATTTCTTCGAAGTAATCGTCGATCCAACGATATTGATTAAAAATTTTTGTTCCGATTTCTTCTATGTTTGACTCGAGCCACGCTCGAAGTCAATGCAAATCATAACGACTGCTAAAGCCGTTTCTTATGGCTAAAATGTCTATATAGGCCAATTATCAGCAATTCTAAGCAAGGATTTCCTGCGTTTAACGTAATTAATAGTTTTTATCTTAATTACAAAACCTAGAAGTTTTCATACTTCGGTCAATTTACATTCTAACTATACATTGAAATGCCGTATACATTAAGACAGTATTAACTAAATTCATGTTCGCAGAACCTTGATATTATAGACATACATTTAAAAGTATTACTCCCTGAATTTTCAGACATGCTTTGCTTCACTATTTTTAGCATGCTTTAGTAATTCTAAGAAAAATTTATATTTAGCATATATATTTTTGGAACAACTTTACAAGATCTTTGCAATGCAATTTGCAACAAAGTATATGGATGAAATAATACAGAAGCGAGAAAATTTATATGAAATTTAGAAAATTGAAATAAAAATTTTAAATTTGATTTATTCATTCATCGTTTTTAAATTGAATGTTTTAAATTAAATGAGTAAATGACAAAATGAATGATGAATTTAATGATGTGAAAGCACGAAAAAATCAATTGGGACTTGGTTTGTTGTCAAAGTGCTAGATCTAGTTCAGTTTTTTGTTCTTGCTCACCTTAACTAGCCGAGCGTTGTTTCGCTCGACGTTCACGTTTTCGATTCGGTTCTCGATAAATAAATGATTTTGGTACGTGGAACGAATAGAGATCGACTGCACGTCAAAATAAATTCGAACAAGCAGAAAGAAAGAATGAACGCATGCACACACGCGAGCAAACGAAAAGGTGACTCACGTCCCTCTCGTTCAAGAAGTTTATTTCTTGAAAAACAAAAAAATTCTACTCGCAAAAATCACAGATCGTTGGTAAAGAGCGTGTGAAACGAATCAAATTCAACACGATACTGCAGATGTGCACAACTAATCGAATGACTATTTCGAGCTTATCTCACTGCATGTGATGTGTAACACATTGCGCATATAGTATATGACTGTATGACTATTTGTTCAAAGTTCGAACGATCCAAATTCCTTCACATCATGCCACTTGCTTCGGTGGCAATGCTCACTGTAGCGTATGACGTGACACATGATCACCAGGAATATAGTTTCACAAAGATAGTAAACTATTCAGCGATTTCGTAATTTCTGAAGGTAAAGCAGAAACAGTTTATCTAGATAGCATTGTCGATAATGTAGGACTCCATTACCATTTTCGTGTCACATCCTACCATATGAATTTACACACATTTTGCACGATAGCGCTACTACCATCGACGGATATATGGATATATGGATAGATCTTGTATCTTATGGAGTTTCGTGGCAGGGGATATAACAATAAAAATACAATTCAGTGAATTCGTCTTAATAAATAACATCGCACCATAAAAAAAAAGTGTATTGTATAGTTTAAGAGAATAAATTTGAATTTGAAATTTCGAAACAGATGATTTACAAAAAAGGCCCTGAGACCCCGAATTGCCCGAATCGTTGGCTGAAAAAATACATTGTATGCTAGACTTATTCATATACCTCTGCGATACTATAGCACTATGCGTGTTTCACTTTAATTTGCATTAACTTTTGGAAAGTAAAGTTACAGGCTTACTTTGTTAAATCAATTGTCTTATTTAATAAACGAAATGGATTATTTATCTGTTATTTCAAGTGAAATGATGTATTTTTGTACGAAATGCGCGCGCAAAACATAAGCAAAGATTATATTGAGACGCAAGTCAGTTTCAGGCGGGAAAGAGCAAGAAGAAACGTCGTCCGGGATTTGTCAGGTAAATCGTCAAAAATTATAATCAATAGCTCTGGAAATTGTTTATGCATTGCCGAACATTTCTGCGATACGTATATTACATGTATTACATACATTCAATCTAGTTATTTGTCGATTAGAAGTGAATAATATGAACATCTATATACCAAACTAAATTAATTCAGAATAAATTATAATAATTTATATTTTGTTGAAGGGTTTCCAGTTCTTCCTCTTCTCTTTGTTCCCTAAAAATCAAGCCTTGCTTCAAAATCTAAAAGTAAGTAAGTTTGTATTTTGTAATTGTGGTTCTTTGTTTCATGAACTATTGTAACACATATTTAAATTTTTGATAAGTAGTACACAGAAACTTTAAAAATGTTTCATTTCATTTGAATTAATTTATATTCCAATATTATGTGACAATATTTCAATATAAGCAAGTTAAATTAATTTCTTAATTAGAGAGAAGTTTCTTAAACTTAAATAACTGGATATACTACATGGGATATATTTAAATTAAATTAGATATGGTTAGGTATACGATTGTGCACAGAATACATAATATTAGTAAGAAACAGTCTATAGTTATTAATCTCTGCTTAATAAGTACGTTAGTATTTTTAAATATGGCAGTGTACACATTTAATTAAGAGTAGTACATATTCTTAAGAGAGATTACATTACTTTATATTACATAAAGTAATGTAAAATAGATTAGTATAATTCATTTTGGTATTCCATTTTTTTAAAAATATTTTTTAACTCTTTAAGTGTTTCATTTTGAGAACGTGCACTTGTGTGCTTAATTATTTATAAACAAAACAAGTGCATTTGTTGTAAAATTGAAATAAATTATAATAAAACAATAAAATTTTCTAGTTACTTTTTAAAAATCATATTTTATTATAAAATTGTATCGTTTCGTTGTATCATTTTATAAAAAAAATGTATATAATTACATTTGATAACAATTTTTTCTTGTCTTAAGGTATTCTAAAATATTTCAAAATTACAAATATGTTTTCTGTTTTACTTAAATTTTACTTCAATAGCAAATGCAAATTTTTTTTTACTACATGACGAGTATGCTCGTTATCAAACAAAAAAAGCCATCTTTTTTATAATGAATGTACTCGAAAATATCAATTATTTTCGTGATAATATTAGCGTACAATATTGATACAATTACGAAATACTGTCTCGTATTTCGAATCATAATTGCTGTTCAAAACATGATGTTTGGTTTAGGTTGTCTGTAGCATTTAAATTGAAAGATTACGTCATTCACATGCTTTTTCGAACTCAGTACTAATAATTAAAACGACAGGTGATTCCTTTCTGTAAACTTCACTTTTATTTCCTAAATACAAAACTATATCGTACTATATCACATAATAAACTATAATATACGTATGTACGTAATGATGCAGGATCTTAACATAAATATGTTAATATTTTATTTTAATAAAAACGTACAACAGATCGATCTCGTTCACGTGACGTACTTTCTCGTAAAATGCACGATACTACAGAAAAATAAAAGAAACGATACACATACATATACGATATATCTTGTTAGTGTTTTTTTTTCTCGCGAATATGAAACTTAACAGCGATTTAAGAGTATCGAACACAAGATGAAACTTATGTCTCGGTCTATCCAAATGTTACGTTACGTTCTATAAGCATATTCTCTTGTCTTTTTTTTTTCTTTTTTCAAATTTTCCTGTCGTACTCGTATTTTCATTTGATACTGAATAGTATACAAGTAGCATATGTAATACTGATACACATGAACAGACACACGTCTGCTCTATATCGTCTATTGTTAATCATTTATTTATTAAGTACCGGAGACTGTTTGTACTAGGGCTTGAAATAAAGGATACCTGACCTTTGTCCTGTCTATTATCAGTTAGAAAAATTTTCCAAAAAAATTTTCATTTTACACTTTCCCTCACCAACGAAATAAATAAAGTTATCCTTCATTTAAAACGCGTTTACCATGTCAAGTAAGTGGCTTCGTTTCTCATTAAGATCAAATCGGAATAACTTCATCGTCCTCCCTCGTGTTTCATTCAAATTTACCACATAAACGCGACAATAACGATTATAAATAGAGTTATAAGATTTCCTTTCTCACACTTTGAAGGTGGAAAAATTCCATTCGGTATAAGTTACTCGTATGTACATACAAGTTGTTTCAACTCCTTTCATTTTTCGCTCAATATTCTTCATTTTTAATAACGTATGAAACGTGCGCGTCATGTATATTCAAATTCCCCGCCGTGTAATCCCGTTTTACAAATGGTCAGATTCGAAAGCTGCGTTCGCAACACCGTTCATCGTAGGAACTTCCGATTTCTTCTCGCCAACCACTTGCCACTTTGTAGTTCTCAAGTCGTTCTCCTCTGGTCCTTCTTTGCTCTTCACTTTCTCTTGCTCCAGCAGTTGTCGATCTTTCCTATGCTCCGTGTACAGCCAGCTGTTTGTGAGAAAATTCATTTTAATTCCTCGACTTCCTCTCCTGTGAGAAACGATAATACACGAGAGGAGGAAATTGACAATTACATCAGTTTAAAAAAAGAAAAGAAAAAGAAAAAAATTGTATTGTTAACATTTCCTTCCTTTTTTCATGCTCTTTCTATCTTTCGTTCTATACAAAGTTATTTAAATCATTCGTCAATAGAAAGAAAAATATCAAGATCGATTGCTTGATATTTTTTTGTTGTAGGTCAAAGGACGAAACGACTTGACGAAAAGTTCTCGATAAAGTTGATCGATAGGCATTGTCGCAATGGTAATTTATTTGAAAGATCTGCGACCGGAAGAACTTACAAGAACGCGACGACTGCTGGCATGGTCATGCAAGCGCCGACAATGAAGAACGTCCCCGGAAACGTTTTCATGGTTGCGGCGTAAATGGAACTGTACATTGGCCCATAAATGAGTGGCATTAGAGATTCGCAAACGCCAAGCAACGAATTTACTTTGCCTGTAAATTAAAAAAAGAAAAAATGGAATGAACACCATTCTATCAAATGTTTAGCTATTCAAAGAGCGAAAGGAGATTATTTATAGTCAGATTGGATAGACTAGGTCGTTCAATTAAATTGTTAGAAGAGATAAATGCAAATATTCGCTACGGAGGAAAAAGTTAGAGACATCTATAAATTTTTATTTACAGATGGTAATCATCTCCCTTTTCTCAAATTTTTATTAACGAAAGGAAAATCAAATCAAACAGCCCGCGCGTTAAGAATGCCGCTGAAGCGATGGCAGCGGAGCAAAATGGTTAATCTTCAATAACATCGTAGGATTATAGTGTGGCGATTACTGCATTGCTTCGAGTTAGAGTTGGGGTTCAAGCTAAATGATCGAATTAAACTAAAATTGACTAAAATAAAATTAACGTGAATTAAGAGTAAAGTATTCCAATGTTACGGAGAATTTAACTCGGAGCGGTTATTGTGACGCACGACGATGGCTAAGGGTCAATATAAACGATCAATGTAATTTCTTAGTGTACGAGGTGTAACAACGGTATTAGGGAAAACACAGAGAAAGATGATCGCGTTAATGATGTTAGCCAGGCAGGAAAACGTCGTTAGACCTGAAGGAAACTCCGTGGAAAATTGGTTGGAAACGGTGCCAATTTGACAAAAAGATATTCGACGAAAGAAGATTATCCCATCTGTGCTGTTCTAAGAAAATCTACGGAGATAAACGCGTTTCAAAACGGTGCGATTAGGGCGAAGGCCGCACGCTGGATCAGTTTCGTTTCTAATTTTGTAATAACTGTGTATTTCGAGTACTCAACCACAGATAGTTTTAATCACGTAATAAGAGGTACCAAGTTTTCCAGCTTTTAAACGAAGGAAGATTGTAAAAAAGGAATTTCATTTCGAAGAAAAAATATTTAATTCGAAGAAAATAGAGAGAGGATCTTAAATTGTTGAAGAGTTGAGAGTGAGTTGAAATCAAAAGCGATATATTAGATGGGATTAAATGATTTGGCGTCTTCGAAGTTAGAAACTTTTTTATTTTTTATTTACTTCTTTTCCTTTTTATTTTCTACTGTTCCCAAGTTGTAGCTTTGTCCTTAGTTACGTGAATCAAGTTGATCAAGTTCCTAAAGAATACGACGTATCCCAACTATGTAAGTGCATTATGTTCTACTAATGCGCTGAGAAAGGCATGCCGAGTTCTGTTAATTACAAAAATGAATATCCTGAATACGTGCAACGTAATGATCATGTTCACGTAACGGCACCTGTTACATGTTTTTCATATTTTGCAAAAAAAAAAGAAAAAAGAAGGAAAAAAGATGCATTCGTTTCGCAATGTCAGTCTGCAATGCCGAGGTAATAAATTTGCCTTCAACTCACCAAGTTCGCTTGTGGATACGAGTTTAGATGCTATCGATCGCATTGCTATGAAAGATGTGCCATTGACGATTTCCACGATGGCCGCTGGAACAAGGATGCATGAAAATGATGTTGCATTGTTTTATTCATTGTCTTCCTTGTTACTTAACGCATTATCAATCTGTTCGACTTTCCACCGTGTCGTTACAACGAACATACGATTTGATTGCATTTGAAAGTAAAATAAAGCAAAAAGGATCGAAAGAGTAATGTTTTTGAATATAATATTTTCTCTCTATAGGATAAATTTCATGGATAACAACAATTCCCTCATTTTTTCATAGATAGAAATTTTATTCTTCAACATTGTACTCCATTCGTACTCAAATTTTCATGCTAATAATTTCTTAACTAATGAAAGTTCTCATTGGAAATATTTCTAAAAGATATTGGCAACGCGTTGATGTTTAAGATATTTGTTCGATTCAATTTTTACGTGAATACTTACCTAAATAAATCATCCAGTCCGTGATTGCAAATGCATAGACAAAACCAGCTAAAATCTTGCTCATAGAGCTCATGATTCCCACGATAGCGTCGTCAATCTTCAAAATATGACTGAACACGCCGACAGATACGGCAGTTCCTATAAATATAAAAATAATTATAAAAGTAATATATATATATAATATAAGTATAAATATAAATTTGATTTAAAGTCAATCCTTTCACCAACGTCCAGGTCTCTAGCAGAGTGATTGATTATGTCTAGTTGATTAATAGTAATTTCGTTAGATACTAGTTAGATACCAAACAATTTATTTTCGCGTCTTTCACTTCCTTTCAAGACCACTATCGCAAGATTTATTAATCGTACGATAGTTGTTTGTAGGAAAAGGAAATAAATGAAAAAATTTGTTAAACGAGGTTCTTTGTGCTTTCGAGTAGTTATGAATTCAAACTATAGATACAATTTTATATTTTATAGAATTCTTTATTTTAGATAGAAGCTGTAGAAACTTTAACATCGATGAAATATTAAAATGGAGAAATATATAATGCAAGAAAATGGCAGCATTTATCCACATATTTTCAAAGATATTATTCAAATCTCTAAAAAATATATTGTTATATATTCAGATCCTATGAGAAACAATTAATTATTTTAACTGTCTTAGTAGTTCTATTACTAAAAAATATCGTGAAAAATAAAAAATCGTCAGATTCAAATGATTCCTCCACAGATTGGTTAGCTCGACAGTTCTCTTCGTTAATCTATGTTTTAACTTCGTAGCTGTGAGTTTCGAGGTTTCTGTGATTTACTTGAAAATGACATAGCCAACAGTTCCGTTTCGTAACAATTCTATTCATTATATAATCGATTTCTGTTGCTTTTGTGGATCAAATGGGCGAAAAAAAAAAAAACGATCATTGAGCGAGTTTCCTGTGGATTCGTCGAGGTCTCAAAAGAATTTAGGAAACGTATATTAAAAAGCAGTGAAAATAACACAAACGAACAACAAACGAAAAACTTATCTTTTTAACTTTTTATCAGTTATATATTCATTCTAAATAGAATTCTTTTTACAGTGAAACCGAGATACAAGACGATTTTATTAGACAAATATTAGGCTTTATTAGACAAATATTTTCTAGTGCAAGTGATGTTATTAGAAAAATTTCAATGAAGAAGAAAAATTTTCGATAGAAAAGTTTCTACGAAATTTTTATCAGAAAGATTTCTTGCCTACCTAGAAAGATATTCAGAGATACATTTATTTACAATGTGATGATACAATTCGAAGTAATTCTTTTTCACGAAACGTAAATCTATTTGAATAGAATTCTTTGTTAGGAATAAATTCAGTTTTCAGAAGGAATATGATTGCAATTATGACAACGGATTCTCTGCATTATTATTAAAACACAATCTCGACTGTGCAAGATACCACGCGATCGTTAATTCCTCGAGTTTCATTCATTCACGTGTTTTTCTTCAGTTCAGAATGGTGTTTTTCGCTTCTTCTATATATAATCACGTGTAACTTCGATAATAATGTGGAATTAAATGCCATTATGGAAATTGTCGGAGGAATCGCGATTTTTTTTTCCACGTTTCCAACTTCCTGCGTTTCCGGTTGGAAACTTTATATAAAAATCCTACAGCCACTTAGGCGAAGAATTTCCAAGAATTTCGAAGAGTTTATTTTCACAGTGTCAGTCTTTATGCACAGCTGTTATCGATTTGAATAAGTGCGAAAAAATTCTATTATTCTTAGAATCGTTGGTAATAAACGTAACGTTATATCAGCGATTTTTAATACATTATATTAGTGGATTATCGATGATACGCATGATTTACGACGAGTTGTTCTTCGTAATTCATTTGAAGAGATATTTATATCCAGAGTTTATTTATATCACGATATTATTTATCTATCGTTTACTCACCGATTAGATTCGTCACCATGGCGAACGTAGTGAACATGCTGAACATAACTTCGTTCCAATGGTACCTGTATCTCATGTAAAGATACATCACCGCCATTTCACCTGTAACAACAGTTGCCAATCTTAGATCTTTGATCTATAACAATTACAAAGATGAATAACAATGCTCATTAAATTTATTGCAAATCAGAATCCTGCTACTGTTATTTCCCAATTTTAATCGAATTTTTGATCGTATGGATTTTGGTGAGAGATTTTTCTCCAAAGTAACGAAGTCTAGCCTAATTTGTTTCACCTATTGAATATTATAACATGCACTTCAGATATTTCGTGTATTTTTACAATTTATGTAAAATTACAGATCTGCCGATTTTTGTGTTTCTAAATTTTTCACAAATGCGCGAAGACTCGCAGTTTAAATTAATTGTAATAGAAACGCGGCTTTTCGAATGATTTTATATACCAAAATTGAAACTTAAGATTAATTTCAACCAAGATAGATATATGTCTAATCAATAATTTTCGAAAAATACAACGTTGCGCGTACGAGGGTGAAAGGGCGAGAAACAGTTCGAATTTCGAATAACAAGGACAATAAATTTCATTTACTCTAAACTACGACACATCGCGTGCGTGTTGTAACTTGGCGAATCACGGGTTACAATGTTCTAAATTCAATGTAGGTGGAACGATTCCGCTTGCACAGCATGAAAGATCATGGTCAAAACGTTTTTCAGAATTGGTAGCTCGCTTGGTTCACCGCTATCTCTGCAATGTTGCTTCATCGTACCACTGCGCGTAATGGGCCTCGAAGTTGAATATGACACGCGGAAGACTGGTCAAGGCGTTGAAAAGCAAAAAGTTCGCCCGTTTTGTCAGTCACATTTTCTGCACGAATAAATTACATATTAACCTCGGAAGAGAATTGGTTTGTGCAAGGATCAAGTATCACTAACGTCCTTGATACAATATTATAATACGTGTCCAGTGAGTTTTTGGTCGGATTTTTCACTTTATATTCTAAAGGTGATGCTTCATGACGTTTTAAGTAGTATTGTGTAACAAGGTTTGTTTGTTTGTTTGTTTGTTGTATCGTTTCCTTTTACTGAGAAGTCTTTTAGATATCGTTGTGAAAAATTAATCTGACTTTATTTATGCATTACTCCTGAATTATAATTTTCTATTAATGATAATATCAACAAATAACTTTTGCAAATAAAAATTTGTTTTTATTAAAATCACATACGTACATTTCCATCATGTTCGACATTTCGATTTAATTAGGTATTGCCTGCCTAATTGCCGACAATTAGGTATTTAAAAATGCTGACTTTTTATCCTTTTCATTTGGCTATGAAATTTACTTTTTTACTATCTACTTATTTTCCCTTTCGTGCATGCAAATTACTGTCAATTAAAAGGAGAGAAAAAGATTGCCAATTTTAAATAGCTAAATACTAAATTTATCTTAATTTTTATATCTTAATTATATGGTAATTTATTTCAGTTCTATAGTTTAGCTCTTTGCTCTTCTATTCCAACTCTTTCTTTTCTACAGAGAAAATGTTCACTTTTGGAATTTACATCATTCCACGTTAAATATTAAATTCATTTTAACGTTGCTCGCTGCAAGAATTTACTTCAACCCCCTTTACTGAGAATCTTCAATTCTGGAATTTACATCATTTGCCATTTCAACATTTCATCATTTTCAGGAATAATCCAATCGATATAATCTTCAGGTTACTGGAAACTACAATCTGTTGTATATAGTTAGGAACTCTCCCAAGTGATTTCGACGCGTTATTAAGCCGCATTACATAAGGATATACACAGTGTTACACAACAAGTTCGTTCGTCAGGCTCTCGAGTTAATCGTTTCCGTCGAGTTTAGGCTATTATCACATCGTTGCTTTTCTCACGAACATTCCTCCAGAATATTAGAGACAATACCTCGAGTTTTATTTTCATCGATCGATTCACCTTTCAAGCATTATGCTACTGGATGAACGCTAGCTTTTCTGAAAATTTATTTCATCGATTCACCTTTCAAGCATTATGCTACTGGATGAACGCTAGCTTTTTTGAAAATTTATTTCAGCTTTGACATCGATTGCATTTTAATTATACGGAAGGCAATGACGTTGGACTTTTAAGCGATTTTTAACTCGTCACGCTGACAGTAATTTTTCACTGATGACTCTTTGTCAAACACGATTCTTCGCGTTTTGAAAAAGAACGGGGAGAAGATCGTTATGCCTTGCTTTGGTTTAAGTAAAAATTTGATGGAACGAAATTACAAATTTAATGTCAGAAATAAATATTTTCTGTATAACAACAAAATCTATGTTTTTGTACATACTTAATTCTGTTTTGATATTTGCCATAATTGGACATTTCAATTCTCGTCAATCGTCATTCTTATTAAATTATAATTGTTCCCAAAATAAAAATAAAATATTTATCTGTCAAATAAAAATTGGCGATTATGTGTAACTATAGAAAGAAAAAAAAAATTCTGCAAGTTGTAAAAAATTGCAACATTAATTCGTTTTGAAGGAAGTCGACAAAAAGAAAGTGATATATAAAATTGATCACGAAGCACGCGTAAATTGTGCATGAGGATGCAGCACCACATTTTACATCGATGTAATTTTATTTCATTCGAGAATTATGTTCGAAGATTGTAAAGAACGTTGAAAATTGCCTGGAAATTGCTCGCAAAAAAAAAAAAACTAAATAAATCTCGACGCGTGGATGTTAGAATAATTATGTATGAAAAGTGTTTTAAAAAACAACAGTTGCAGATTGTTTTCAAGGAATGATTGCTTCTAATTCCAGTACTTAATTCATTCTTTACCGCTCAATTAGATTGTATCTTCCTGTATTCTCGTCTGCTGGACATAATGACGAGATTGAAAACTTGAATGGCACAGAAACTAAGCGGAATGCCGTTTTCAACGCGAAAATCTTTTCGATCGTTCGATCTAAAAATAATAAAATGTACGATGCTGCAATAGATAGAGATTATATCACTGAATTTTAAAAATAAAATGCTCATGGAAGTTTTAACTTCCTAATTAGGAATAATAGAGATTGCAAGTAAGATCATTCCACGCTGGAATTTCATTCCCATAGTTTGTCAGTGCCAATAGATCAATGGATCAGTAAATCTCGCTAGATAATAAATAAGAATGCCAAAGGAAATTTTATCGACAGAAAGTGATGTAGTAACCTTAAGAAAAAGAAGAATATAAAGGAGAAAATTGGAAAATAAAATAAAAATTCTATAAGAATTAATGGAACAGAATAAAAATACTATGCCTGCTGAAAATATTTCAAATAACAGTGGAAATCATAAAATCGTAGGAAAAAGTACCATTTTGATATTAAAAAGGAGATTACAGCGATAAAAAGAAAATAACGTATACAGAAAGAGATGTAGGAAAGAAAATTTCGAAAGTAATACAAGTATTGGAAAAGTAATGGAATGACATACGCTTCACACAAAAGCCTTGTTGTTACAGTTTTCTTCATTTCTTTATAATGTATAAACTTCGACGCGTATTGCAATTTTCTTCGTCTCTTTACGATATGATACCAACTTTGACACATGACACCGATTTTTCCATCTCGTTATATATCATAGAAGTTGCTATAACTCTTCAGACCACCAAGATTAGACCGATTTCCGACGGTCAAAGATCTGAAATTATATCAAGCTACTTAGGCCATCAGACCGCATTAGCATACGTACTCATAGAATCCAGTTCTAATAGGTATGTTGACTTCGCACAGGCACTACCGGTGGTCATAAATTTCAGGTCACAGTACATTATCGTCTCACTTTCTATATCCACGTCCCGTACCTTTCTCTTTCTTTTTCCCCTTTCTTTGCAAGCACGTTCCTTTATCTCATAGAAATTCTCGCAAGTCGAGTAAATATTTGATTATCGGACAAATTCTCCTCCTCCGTTGTTTAATATTTTGCCCTTTCGATTGATGAGAGATTTAAATTTTTACAACACGACGAGATATATTTACTTGCGAAGAAATACATTAGAACTTTGTCCAACTTCAACAAGGATTTCTTTCAAAAACAAAAAGTCTTGGATTCGTGTTACGGTAAGAAAATACGCTGTCGATAATCATTGTAAAATATAACCTAGGTATCGGTTATCGTTCCCATTCCTTCGTCCTTCGATGGTCGTCTTTGTTGGCAGTTGATTCTAATTAATACCGTGAGGAAGGTCTGACTGTGGCTTTCTTTGACTAACGACGTGTCCACGTGCCAATGTCAAAAAGAGGCGCACTTGAACTCGATCGAATTAACGGTTGACGATTGACTTAATTAGTGCACTCCAATTGCACGATCCAATTGTACAATGTCTCATTTGGTAATTGTTATCAATACGCCTTCGTATCAATTGCCTTACAATTTATACGAAGGCCTTTAATCTCATATTTCTGCGTACTTACTTTTGCATACGTTTATACAAAAAAATTACCAAATTTAGCTCGACTCGTTCTGTTTTCAGAAAAATATACATTTCCAAAGTGAAAATCCATGGATTATCTGATAATAAATATTTCTAAACTTCGCGAGCCCGATCATTTATTACGTTCCAAAATTTAGATTTCGTCTCGAAGTTTAAGTTTTTCAAATTCGTCTGAAACACGGAATTGGCTTTTCCGTTTCTTTTCGATTCCCTTTGCCACGTTAAAGGCAGAAGACGGCGAAGCTGGAGACGACGTCGCCGGGGAAAACAACAGAAACCATAAGAATATGCACGTCTAATTGTTGGTCTTTAAAGATCAGGAAGAAGGTCATTACGTGAAATTGTTATAAGCAGCATGATTACCCAGTGCAATCTTAAGTAGACGAATAAAGACGCAACGAAACATCATAATGTCCGGCGCATTAGCGGTCATAATTAAATTATGACAAGGACGCTCGCCTTGAATTCCCTGTTGCAATACGAATTCGTGATGCGCTAATAATCCGTAATTGACGGATGGAACAGTATTGTCGTTCGAGATTAGCATCGTAACCATTCGGAGAAAATGGGGACACTAAGTTCACTCATTGTGTCGATCAAAAAAATTCTAATTGGCGAAAAGGATAATCGCGGCGAATTTAATATTGGTTGAACTAAGTTACATTTTAATTGCATTAACGAGAGAGTTTTTGCCAACTGTGCGGTTAGAGTTCATTCGATATAAGAGATTACCAACGTTACAGGAAAAATTGGAAAAAGAATTTCTTTGTCAGAGGTAAGTTTATTCAAAAAGTAAGTACGTTTGAGGCTTGACTAACGTAAAATACAATTTAGCAAATAGAATTATTATATATATATTATATAAAATATAAATAGAAAATTATTCCTTTGCATAAATAAAGCTCGAGTATGTTGAAGAAATTCACTCGAGGCATTTTCTCGCAGAAAAATAAGTTCAGTAATACATGAACGCTAGAAAGAAAGAAATTTAATACTTCGCGATATCCATATAAAACATCAAAAATAAAGTGAACTCGTATACTATTATAAAAATATAAAGTTGCAACAAATATTCACCGTTGATACGAAAAGAAGATTCACGTGCATACACGAATGACGATCGTTATTGCGGGATACGAATAAATTCGCAGAGGAACTTCTTTATTGGGAGATTCGTCGGAAAGTAAGAGTCGAATGAAAATCCTACAAAAATAAAGGCACAGGCGATTACGACGTTACAAGGCTAGTATCACCAAAGAACAGAGTCATTAATCACACTTTCACTAGTGCCGCTGCGCGAGCTATCGCAATTTCCATGTTACGTGCGTATCTCTGTTCATCGCGTGCAAACACACCGGCACAGATAACACTCATTTATTCGCTGATCGATAATTACGACTCATTACACCGATCTCCATTCCGTTCTAGCTCAAAAGAAAAAAAAAAAAAAATTCCGGTTTTACACGCTATCTACTGGTTCCACCTTGGTCCCCAATGGCCGAAATGTTGCAATTACCTTTGAAAAACTACTTTATCGGTTATTGCAACAGAAGCAGCGAGATTAATAAGAGTTACGCGAAACTTTCTCACTTTCATTCGCCTGTCGATGCAGAGGGGTATAGACACGAGTATTTCTGAATGATTTTCTCGAAGTAGACGCGTGAAACTTCTTCGACATGGGCATCGTGAAAGTTGAGGACGGATGTTTGGAAAAGTGTTTACTCGATGAGACAAATACGGATGAAAATGTCTCGTATTGGATCAATATCGTATGCGATTTATTAGATTGATTTGTGAATGAAAATCTGCTGAAAGTTGTAACTAGTAGTAAATAAATATAGTAGATTGTGAATCTTCATCAACATGATTTTCGATAGAATTTTCGGCGATTTATCTTCTTCTCTACAATTTCGCATTTTTATCATCGAAGTTCATTAAATCTTTTCTATATAAAAAGTAATTTTTGCCCTCGTTAAATTGTACTTTAGATCAGTCAATCTTCTCGAATGAATCATTTTATAAAGAAATTCTTTTGAAAATGTAGCAATGGTAATTTTTATTTTCCTCGTATGAAAAATCGAATGTATGTGATTAAACGATCCAGTTCAGAGTAGTATGGTGTAAAGGTACGTGAGTTACATGATAGAGAAATCGAATGCCACAAGTCGGGAAGAAAAAAGAAAAAGGAAAGTATAATTATGCGTGTCAGGATACCAAGATTGAAATTTGAGACTGAAATTTACGAAACTAGTTAAACTAGTTTGCGCCCCGTCGCGTCGTTCTGGATTGACCTGATCAAATTCTCGCAGCACCGGATCGATCCTAGAAATTCTTTCGGATTTTCAAAAAAAATTTCGTCCCTCGTCTTTGGACGATAAATAAACAACTAATGTTCATCGAAGATAAGAAATTGACGAGTAATTTTACGATTATACTTTGAAATTCTGATTTTGTTCGAAGCAAAGAGAATTCTTTGTGTTCTGTTTGTGAAATTGGGTTTTCTAATCAAGAGTAAACAAAACAAGCTCACCATAAAGTGGACCAATCACGACCATAACAATGACCATAAGCACCAGCACTCTTTTCTGACGGTTGTTCCTACCCTGCTTGAAGGCAACGCGAAAAGTCTCTTCAATGTGTTTAAATGCAAAAAAGTCCAAGATCGACGCGCACACGGACATCTTCTTCTCCTCCGTCTTTTCCGGCTTCTGCTTCAAGTGCGGTCTAGGCGGCTCCTTGATCACCACTAACCCGTAAATAAAACTCAACACGTAGCACACGGTCGAGATGCTGAATACACCGTAAAATCCAAGCTTCAAGTACAATATACCGGAGAGCGCCATACCGATCGGCACGCCGAGCGACAAGAAAACATTCGCAGCACCGATTCGAAGCGTCCTGGACTCCACCGTCGTGATGTCCGCGATATAACTGAAAACACCCATGAACATGGTGAACCAGCCTCCAGTTAACGCTGGCCAAAGTGCCTCGAACACGCCCGTGGCTTCCATGGGCACTTCGTAAAAGAAGTAGGTGCACAGTAGCATGCTGACGCTGCTCAGAAATTCACCAACGATAGGCAACAGCATACACGGTTTCCTCAATCCTGTACGATCGCTCCAGGCACCCATAAAGAGGATCAGGATCGTTGGTAGACCGCTGGTCAGAGCTGTTTTCCAAGTCTGCATGCCAGCCACCAGTTGTTGAACGGCAGTTTCTTCCGCCTCGTAGCCGGTCGTGTTCCTCTCGGCTAATGCAGTGCAAACCTCGTCGGGATAAGCCAGGTTCACTCTACACGCTTTTTCCAAACTGAGATTCTGCGTGGCTAGGGAGGCCAGCATGCAGGGAATCACGTAGCAGGCGACCATAGGCTCCACGGTGATGTTGCTGGTGAAGTAGGACCATTTCTGGCGCAATGTCATGGACTTCCAAACCACTGCTTTGTCCGACACTACCTGATTCCCAGTAGCATCTCCGCGTTTCTTCTCCATCGTCGATGAATTATTCGCGTCGGCCATTCCCTTGAACAAGGACAGGGTGTTGTCGCGTGTTCAAATAACCTTTGAACGTGTTCAAATAATCTTTGTACCGTGTTTAGGCTCTTTGCGGAGAACTTGATAGATGTGTAATTAAGTTCTTCGTATCCAGATGTCGGATAACTTTTTTCCAACGTAGATCCTTGGTGTTGAGCCAAACTTCCAAGAATTCTCGACGATGATTAGAATCATGCGGATGCGGGTGCGAAGAGACGGCCACTAAAAACTGGTACCAAATATCCAATTGCACTTCAAGGATTTCGATATGAATCGATTCTCTCGCCGATTGTTCAGATCATTTGAACAATTCTTCCTCGTCTCTTCCACTCGGTCTTCCTTTCGGCTAACTCCCCGTAACGTGGACCGATTTCAGATGTTGAACTCCTTAAGATTATATTTGTTCGTTGATAGAATACCGGTCGGTTGAATTTCAACCGGTCCGCGGGAGAGACCGTCTGACCGTCTACTCCTGGCTAATGCACCATTGTGCATTACGATACGCGTGTTACCTCTTTTCCCTTCTTCTTCCTCTCGGCCACCTCCTGCTCCATGCTGCTGTTCCTCCACCATCTCCACCATGTTCCCTCCATATTGTCCCCTCTGAAACTCTTCGACGGTCCTCTCCACGTACGGGGAGAGTACATCCGAGGGTACATCCACCTAGCTGAATATATAACATATGTAGCTGGTGACACGACGAAACGTCGCCGGTGCGAATCGTTTCTGCGACGATCGACAACCACGCGCTTAACGTCCACGCTTCCGGTTCCGCTCTTGGACGCTTTTCGGGTCAAGGTTAGCTCTCAGAGTCGATGCACGACGGTTCCTTTCGATTTCATCATCGCAACCGAGAGCTCGTGTGGGAATATTAATTAATTTTCGTTACATTTATAGGATATATATTTTTTTCATTTGGAAGAGTTTCGTAACTTTGCGGATTGTTGAACTTTACATGAAATATCTATCTTTTCTTTTTCTTCTTATTATTACTTATTGTTACATTTATTTTTATTTTATTCATTATTATATTATTATTTATTATTTCATCGATTCCTCGTTTATTCTCATATGTTTCGCACGTTTCACTTTAGAGCCGAACGAATGTGGGTCAAGCACGAAACTCTCGTTTGTCTCGTTGAAGATCACAGTGTTTTCTCAGTTTCATAAAGATTACATTTGTCGACGCTTTAGCGTTGGTGTATTGCAATAAATCGTTCCGCAAAATTCTCGTCCTGCCTTGTCAAAATATTCTTAATGATTATTTCTTGGGCAGATGTATCCGACATCGGATATCTAATGACAAATGTATCTCGGTGCATCGTGTCTTCTTTACAAAATCATTCTCAGAGAAATAATTACTCTTCTTACTAATAACAAATAAAGAAACCAAAGATTTACCTCTGGAAGAATTAACTTCATCAACAATGAAGGTGCTAATGAAAGATTCCTCCATACTGTACATCGATTTTTACCAAAATCCAAAGAAATTGATCGCTTTAGATTTTAGAGACAACGGACGTTCTGCTATTTTGTACGTGATCGAAGATACGCGTAAACACAGCGAGAACATGGTTGAAAGCGACTTCTCTCGGTAGGCCAGCACCGAGGTGCCGTTTAAATGTAGCAATTTGTTGATAAAATAATCATAACTGGCCGTCTTGTCTTCTATGGCTAGAGCCTATTTCAAGCAGGGCCGTGTGCCCACCCTTCGGAGGCCACATACAACGATAAATCAAAGATCGTGTTAAGCATATATATATTCAACGATGACGATTTGCACGCCGGACCTTTCTGGTCCCGTAATCACGTTTTGCTGGGCGACCAATTGCGACGAATTGGCAATTACATTCTTTCGTTCCCGCGTTGCCCGATGGCCTTAAGATTTTTTTAGACCTTCCATAGCTTTCGACGAAATTTGGACATTGTCGTTTATGACAAACGAAGGGTACAGAAATAAATTTTTCTTCTAAAATACATCTTCTTGGAGTTCATGTGTCTAACGGAGGATTCATTTTCTAAATTGAAAATTCTCTCACAAAGAACGTATCTTCACTTATACAAAGAACGTTTAACATTTCAGAGACATGTGTGTCTTATTCAAACAAACTGTCGAGTATGTTCGAGTTTCTAATGCAAGAAAAAGAAATGAAAAAGTTTCAGGTCAAAAGGGTTTAAATACGAGAATGCAAGGGATGTTTCATAGGAATCTTGAAATTTGTGAAAATGACTCGTTGCAGGATTAGAGGTGTAAGTTACGGCCCTGGCTCTTAAGTTGATCGTCATGACGTCGTCAAGTGAGTAATGCTCGTAATTCGAGCAATGCTATAAAATATTCGATCCAGAGCCGTAACAGACCCGTTGTTTTCGTGTTTCCCCGGCACATCCGCTGGCAACGCGTGCTTCAACTCGGAACAGACTGGCTCGATGGTCAAGCGACGAAATCCGGTCGAAATCCGGTCATCCCGATCCCGATTTCCATCCCACGCGTTACTAACTTAGTTAACGCAAATTTTATGTATGATACTTGACGCGATGATTTTTTTTATGAATTTATGTCAACCTCCGTAAGACAATCGTGACGTTGTAGGAATTATATTGTTGATTAATTTTCCTTGTAAAACTCTGTGTAATTTTATGCAAAACACTTCTTTATTCTTTATTAAACTTTGGAACTTGAGGTATTAACCAGAGATCAGCTTTTCTTGTAAAATTTTCGCGCAGAGAAAGCGCGATTCCTCAAGTATAAATATATTAAAATTGACACCTTTACAAATGAGTATACAAAGTCGTTCCGCGAATAATTAATTTTAAAATTTTCTGATTTTGTTAAATTCGTTCTTTAAAAAAATTGGTGAATTAGGATAAATAATTTTAATTAACACAATTAACACAGCCATTTTTATCCGATTGATTATCAAATGTATCATATTTGGGAGATTTGGCTAGCAAGACATTTTATAAAAAGAGAGTAAGCTATAATTTATTTTATCTTTCTCACTTACTTTGACAAGTGCATACAATTTTGGTTGAAATATATTGTTATAAATGAAAAGTGATAGTCGCTTAGGTAATCTTAGTTTTGTAATACTTAATGAATTACGAGCACTTCGTAGTCTTTGAAGGACAGTTCTTCACCGTCGAAGGGGATGTATAAGCATCCATGGCTGGGTTGAACCTGTAAGAAAGATTTCATTGACGATCTTATTTCGAAGATCTTCCAAAATTCAAGAGATTTTCTTTTGTCATGACACACACGCACGCGTCAATTTAACATGTATCGATCTCGAAGTTGAAATCAGTGTCACATTAAAAATATAAATTTCCTGTACGGCATAAGAAACAGTAAACTCCGACCTTGCCAACTGTTTGGGCTCCATTATGGAGAACACGGCCGACATACAGAGGTTCTCCATCGGATGTCTGTCCTGCGATCACCGCGTCGCTTGGGACTGATCCGTTGCTGCAAAACTCCCATGCGAACTCTCCTTGGGCCAAGACCTGCAGAATATAAAAATTAACGAGAACTTAGTTCCATAATTTTATGCGAGTAACTTCCAAGTCGTTAAACACGTATTAATTTTAAATATTGCATTGGAATCGTTGGGTTGAACTAAAAATTCTAGAAGTCGCTCAGTTACAATAGCAATTTTTCAGAACAAAAGTATCCTGACTTTTCCACCCGCTACATGATGTAAAAGCATCTCTGAAGAGAACGAATTTACAACTAGTCCTGCCAAAGTAGAGGCCTTATGCTTTGCACTCTTCGTTCTAATTAAAATTTAATTTCTTAGAAATCGAACGATTAACTTCGTACTAACTTAATTTCGAATAACAAGAAGCTTCAAAGTAAATTAGCCGATTATTCAAAATAGCAAATATGGAAGATTTGGTATGATTCTCATTATCAACGTGAACTGATAAGTCAAAACGTATATTCGAACGAAAGAAAAATCAGACAACAAATGCAAGTAAAGAATCGTCAGTTCTGCGTTTTCAAAATCCAAGGCGATCGTGTGATTCGAAATTAGCTAAAGATTGATGCAAATCGTATTCCAATTTCGTGCAGCGAAACGACTTCGCCTTGACACAAAATCACGATTCCGTGTTTGCGCGCGTACAGAGGTTGATCATGGTTACACCGGATGATTAGGCTCGTTAGTGGAAAAATTTATTATTTACTGAAACCACTCAGCCGAATACCTATTTGAACGTAATCCATTTTAATCCGTTAATTCTTGGAATAAAAAGTTAAGAACAGATAATGGACTTCTCGCCGATGAAAAAGATTAGATTATGGAAGCAGGAAGGTAAATCCGATTCCACTAGGTGTGACGCGGTAATTTTTTTCAATCAGTCGTATTTTCTTATCGTCAAAAATCTCTATTGTTCGTATTGAAAAATTAATTTCGTTATTAATGAACATTTATTTATTAAAAAAGAAAAAGAAACGAGTGGATGCAGATTTTTGCTTTTTACTCGATGATTTCTAAAGGAATGAACGATTTCGACGAAAGGACTGCGCTAGTTTTTGGCGTTTTACTTACTTCAAAATCATGTTTGGGGTGTTCTTCACCATTGTGACAGACGTAGGCAACGTTTTTATCGGGGATTACTTTTGCCGGAAGCATGTCACCCTCGTGATAAGCTCTGCCGACATAAATAGTTGATCCATCTATATCACGACCTCCGACAACCGCAGTAGGCGGCATGCTTTGTCCTGCGCTTCGACTAAGCCACCTGTAAGCTTTGATCAAAACAATTTTTGTGAGTCGTAAGTGATTTTTTTCTTATTAAATTTATGTCTACTGCACCGGTTAGAAAAAGAATTTGCCTGTGATGGCTGTAGAATTATTATTTTTGTAAGTACTTAAATATAGTATATTTGGAAAAATAGGAAAAAAGAAACTATGTTATAGAATACTTATATATATAAAACAGGCGTAGACGTGGATTATATACAACGTTACAGATAATAGTCCATACCTCGATAAGACTTTTCTGGAAGACCTTCATTTTCCCGGCTGATAAGAGAAAAACAAATAAAAGGTGTCTGGCGCCCATACGTGTACGAGAAAATACTTTGCAGAATTATTTTATTTAATGCTTAAAACTTCTGAGCGAATATTTTTATCGCTTGTTGAGAGCAAAGTAAAAGAATTAAAATTTGTAAATCTTTTAATTTATTAGGATGAATGTGCAATTGAAAAAAAATTAAAAAATTTAATGTTACATATTTTCAAAGATAGAGATTGTAAATAGAGAAAGTTTAAATTTTCTGAACGAAGAGGATGCTATTGAAAATATATAGATATACAGCGATTGTCTATTAAAAATACGGATTGACTTGAATACAAATTTAATGTAATAAATTACTCGTATGAAGTTATAGTACAACTTACCTGGCATCTTTGCACTTGATCGATTGAATCGCCAAAAAAGAGTGAAACTTATCTTCTGACTGCAGCTGATTAAAAGCAGTTGTAATCTTATCATATATCGTACTCTTTCTATTCTTTAATACTTTACGATCGGCTATTATCTGCTACAACTGTTACGATGATTTGCTTATTTGTTGATTGTAACTGATATTTAAGAAAATGCTAAGCCTAAAGTATTTGAACAATACAATTTTTGATCAATATAATTTTGAATATGTGCTTTACTGTCTGCAAAATGTTAAACCAGATGAGGCGGCTCTTCCCAAAATGCTCCCCGGAATATGACCGGAAATGATTAATGACTTGGAATTTTCTTATCAAGGAGTGTTTGCTTATTGACTAAGCAACCATTCATGTTAAAAATCTAATTAAAAATTTAAAAATTTAATGTTACATACTTCTAAAGATAATTCTAAAATAATTCTTAATTAACTAATGAAAAGTATTAAAAACCATAGATCTAAGTAATTTATTATAAATCTAAATTTATTATTCCTTCTGTATATAATTTACAAAAAGTTATACAAATGGACGGAAAATTTATACAAAACTAATACTCTTATAAAAATTTATAAAACACTAGATTTCGTTAACACTAGGTTACATTCGTCCATTTATTCCATGAGCAAAATTTAAAAAATTTTTACGGTCTTTTCTTCGCAATTTTTGCTGACTTTTATTAATAAAATAATACGAATTATTTTCTCAAATTTTGAAATTTTATATCTATCTCTATGAACGTCAGATCAACGTAGAAATAGGTATACAAAAAATGCTCGTAAATCTAGAGATAAATTTCTACAGATAAATTTTTCTATATATAAGAAATGCTCGTAAGTTTGATATATGTACAAAAAATTTTACTGTTATATTATTTATATTAAGAATTTCTATTTAGTCAAACTATTTTATAAAGTATTTAGTCAAATTATTTTATCAAATATTTATCAAGTCAAATAAAAGTAGAAATTCTTAATATAAATAGTATAACAGATTAAAATGTATTTCTACACATGGGACACGTGGAATTTTGATTTGTATTAAATCACTTGTGCTGAAAAAGAAAAAAGTTAATTTCAGGAGACGTACTGATTGTACAAAATTTCATTACATATTACAGAGAATACAATAAACTTACCAAACATACAGCATGAAATTTCTTATGGCACATATGACAGGATAATTTTAGTATTTGATATATTCGTTTGAAAAATACTGTAACATTCTTCCACACCAGCGAATATTTTACCTTCTTTTTAAACTTCTTTTTAAACTTCTTTTCCACAATACAAGTCTATCATATGTTGATTTATTCTATAAAAGGGGAATAAAATATTTCCTTAATTATTTAATCCAAATATAAATATAATTTAATTGATAAACTATAGTTTAAATTAATGAATTATTACCTGGTGTGCCGGAAATACAGACAACTGGATGTGACAATTCCTCAAATTTGTTTCACCTGCGTATTATTCATACTCAACAATAGCATGGATGATTAGGTGACAATATATTAAGTTCTGATTTTGTATCATTTATTTGATACGAGGTTGTCACTTCACAAAATGCTGGATGTATTTTCACTTGTATATTTCCAATGTTGTGTAATTTATTTCTTAAGAAGTTTTTCTTGACAAAACATAGGGCGTAAACTCAACGTAATGAGTTGTGATCTTATCTATGGCAACACTGACTTTACTATCAGCAGTATTCCACCATTGTCTTACCAACATTGATAAATACCTCAAACTGTTTATGTATATCCAACACACAATATGGTCTAACCTTCATTCTGTCCAATATTCTGTAAAATATATAAATGGATAAATATTAAGAACAAAGTTATATGTAACAGAAAAGAGAGCAATTTTATTCATACCGCCAAAATTTAGAGATGGTTCAGTAGAAAATAGTTCTATTGATTTAACACCTTTGTTTATATTATCTTGAAGTATTTCCGTTGGCATAAGTCGGAATATGTTATTCAATAAATTGGTAAATACGTTATCTTTGAAATAGATATGTATAAGCTTTAAGTATTGAAATTTTGATATTAACTTAAAGAAATCTCAGTTTATTTTCAGTTGAAGTTTCATTTCAATTGAAAAGAAATAAAAAAGTATAGAAAGATATTTACTTGAGAGTATTTCAGCATATATATGTAGCAAGTTTATGTGCATTTGCACAGATGTTCAAGTTGATAGCCCATGACAATAAATATCCAATGGTATAAATATAAGTAGTAATTTCTTCTCGTCGACGCACTATGCTACATGAGCTCGTTTGAAAACTTAACATTTTTGACCAATAAGCATTTTTATATCTAAGCTTGCATTGGATCTATCCGAAACAACCAATCAGATTCGCATTTCTTTCGCGGGATTTCTTTTCAGCTTCTAACAGTACTACATTACATAGTAACAGCTGATCCATTAATAATTGTATGATATTTGAATATATTCTTCTTTATTTCAATGTAGATATTCTCATTGAACTAAAAGTTGAAATTGTGCGTAGTTCTTATTTATTTATATATCTCGACAATATTATTTTGTCGAAGAATAATATGTATAAAAATCACATTAGGCCTTTTAAAGAAAAGTGTAATAAAACATGATGATTATACAAAACTGGTATTATATCAAGTATTAAATTAGGAAGAATTTATTTTATATTGTACCAAGTAAGTAATTATTAAATGTACTTAAAATGTTCTTATATTTTGTACGAATACATTTCAATTTTCCATTACAGGTTAGGAAGATAAGAGAGATGAGCGTTGGAAACAAATTGAGTCAGAGGTTGTTATTGTCATATTGTTCATTTACTTGCATTTATTTTCCTGGTATTTTGATTCTGCTTAAGCTAAATGATAACTTGTACAACGTGGGAAAATATAAATTCATTCCAGTACTATTGATTCTGCTTTTTGCAGAAGTGATTAAATTGATGTTTCCTATGTTTCACTCTGAATCAACACTTATAACAAAAACTGAATTAAGAACATCATCAAGATATAAAAGGACTTGGTCTAAGTATCTGAAGGAAATTTTCAAATTTCTGTTAGCTGGTTTTCTTTTGTCTGTCGTATATTACATTGTAATTATACTATTTGGTGCACCAGTATTTATGCGCCATGAAGAAACTACTATGCTCACTGCCACTTTGACTACACTCACGTTTATTCCTGCAAGTTTACATTTAGGAGTGGATGGTGCATTAGAAATAATAACAGGAGGACAGTCACAGAAAGGCAATGTTCTAATTGATGCTTTAAAGACAAATATTCAAGCCACTCTCTTAGGTACATGGTTAGGTGCTATTGTGATTCCGTTAGACTGGGATCGACCATGGCAAGCTTGGCCAATTCCATGTGTTTTAGGTGCTCTGCTTGGTTATACAGTTGCACATTTTATTACTCTTGTAAAAACACTACCTATGTTAAGATTAGGTAAGAAAGTTTATAGATAAATATCAGTGATTATACACTTAGACAAATAGGTGAAATTGAATATTATAAATTTCAGGTGACAAATTTTATACAAACATGTTTGTAACAAAGTGATCTCTTTTGTACTAACATAGTTTTAAACAAATAATTCAACTCGAAACAAATAATTCTTGTCATCCTAGTCTCACTGAAATGACCTTACATGATTTGATATTTTTTACAATATAATACAAACAAACATGTTAAGAAATAGATGTATAAATTTATCTACGAGTTGCAGAAAACAAGTCAATAGAATAAAAATTTTTCTGTACAAAATAAGTTTTATCTTTGATAAACGTCATGTCAAGTCAAATTACATAAAGCTTCTGATGTAATAACGTGATAATGCGTGAAGTCAAAGTGTCAGATTAAAATTTTGTTTGTTCCAATAAAAATTGTTATAAACTTTTTTATTGGAATACTGTAATTAACAAATTATGTAAATACAAATTTTGTTAAATATTATCTTAAAAATATACCAAATACTTCATCTAACTTTGATTTTGTATTTAAAAATTACAGAAATCAGATAATGTTAATTGTTAACACTAATATATTGAATAAAATAAAGTTATTACAGTTTAATTGTTGAGATTTATTTGAGTTTGCATTAAAAACTTATTACATTCAATACATTTAGAAATCATGCATTCAAATTTTATATGAATTCCTATTAGTCAATATAAGATTTTAGAGTAAAGCACTAGATGTCAGTAGTAAACTACTGACTTTGAATTCATTTTATTAGATATATCGCGAACAGTGTGATTAATATTTTTCGTGGTGCTGTTCGTTAAATTTCTGTTCTTCTTTTCGCCGTTAATTAATAATTATATTTTACAATAATGTCGAGTACCACTGGAAAGGTATTGATTTTTTCATTATATATTATTTTGTTTTATTGTTGTGATTAAAGTAACTATAATAGTAACTAATTCATTTGTTACAATAAGTCGATTATATTAAAGCAATCTTCAATTAATTAAAAGAAAAACTATATTAAGAAAATGTAGCTTTTTATACGTAACTTTGATAGTTATTTTTTTTGCTTAAGTTAAAGATAGAAACTATGAATACATAATATATAATCAAACAAATGATAAATTAAAATAATTTTGCTTATTAGGTAATCAAATGTAAAGCTGCTGTGGCATGGAAGGAGAAACAGCCTCTCTCACTGGAAGAAATTGAAGTTGCACCTCCGAAAGCTCATGAAGTTAGAGTAAAAATTGTAGCTGTGGCTTTGTGCCACACTGATGCTTATACTTTGGATGGGTTAGACTCAGAAGGAATTTTTCCTTGTATTCTTGGTCATGAAGGCAGTGGTATTGTTGAAAGTGTTGGAGAAGGAGTTACAGAATTTAAACCTGGTATTATATCTATTACATTCTATTACATTCTGTGTTATTGCATATTTACTTACTGAGAAATTTTACATATAAATTGCAGGTGATCATGTGATTCCATTATATATTCCCCAATGCAGAGAATGCAAATTCTGCAAACATCCAAGTACAAATTTATGTGGAAAAATTCGTGTTACGCAAGGCAAAGGTCTAATGCCTGATGGTACTTCTAGATTTACTTGCAAAGGTCAAACCATTGCTCATTTCATGGGCTGTTCTACTTTCTCTGAATATACTGTAGTGGCAGACATTTCTCTTGCTAAGGTACTTCTAATTTTCTTAGATATTTTTGCCAAACATTATTGTCTAAAAACATTATGTAATTCAGATTGATCCTGTTGCACCACTTGATAAAGTATGTTTGCTGGCATGTGGAGTATCTACTGGATATGGTGCTGCTCTGAACACTGCTAATGTAACACCTGGAAGTTCATGTGCTATATGGGGATTGGGTGCAGTTGGACTGGCAGTTGCATTTGGTTGTAAGCAAGCTGGTGCCAAGCGTATTATTGGAATAGATCTGAATTCAAGTAAATTCGAACTAGGTAAGATAAAAGAATTTATTGAAGTTTTTCATGGAAAATGTTGATGAATGATAAAATCAATTTATTTTGTCAAGCTGAAAAGTTTGGATGTACTGAATTTGTTAATCCTAAGGATCATAACAAACCGATTCAGGAAGTGCTGATAGAATTAACTGACGGTGGATTAGATTTTACTTTTGAATGTGTTGGTAATGTGAATACTATGGTAAGTTTTTAAACATTGAATCAAAATTTGTGATTTCATTTATAAAAGAGTAATATTTCTTATATTTAGAGAGCTGCATTGGAGTCTTGTCATAAAGGTTGGGGTACATCCATCATAGTGGGTGTAGCTGCAGCTGGTCAAGAAATCAGCACCCGTCCATTCCAACTGGTAACGGGACGCGTATGGAAAGGAACTGCGTTTGGTGGATGGAAATCCAAAGATAGTGTTCCTCAATTGGTACAAGATTACATGGCAAAGAAGTTAATTCTTGATGAATTTATTACACATACTTTTCCGTTTGAAAAGATTAACGAGGGATTCGATTTATTGCATTTAGGCAACTGGTGAGTTGTCAATAATTTTCGTTTAAAAAGTTGTTCGAAATATATTTTTCTAATATAAATTTTATTTAATTGCAGCTTAAGAGTAGTGCTCAAATACTAAAAAAGAAATTTTTACTGGGTTTATATCGTTTATATTTTATGGCTTGAACACATTTAATGTTTACTCTTAATGTAATACTCTTTACAAATAAAGTTAATATATTTCTTTATGAACATAGTTTTTCATATTTGCAATTAATTAGGTTGAAAGTAACTGATACCTCCAGATTTCTACAACAATCTTTATTCATAAAGAATTCTTACAGCCACATGTACAATACCAATTTGGTGAAATATTAATAGTAGCTCTGGAATGAAGTAAAAATTCTTTACGCTTTGACCAGGTGCATACCTTACAAAATCATCATGGTACGAAGATCATAGACGATGATTTTTCATTGTATATAATTATGTATATACAATATGCAAGACTTTTGGTAAAACTATGTATGTTTGCTTGAAGTTAATATGCTTGTTAATCTAGGTCGACGGTATAATAATAATTCAGGCGGAATATAAATTGCGCTCAACATAGCAAAGAGTATACACGTTAATTGATTAATTCATCGCGGACGAGGTTCCCGTACACCAAATGTTTAATGGCACGGAGAGTTTCTACGAATTCTTATTTTATGTTACTTTAAATGTTTCAAAGTGATGCGGCACCTATTACGTTATTCGTTAAAATGCAAAAACTTTACTCTCTGTCAGTTTATGTAGAATGGTAAAACACACAATTTTCGGTGTGAGTACATTATAATGACGTTATCTACTTGATATACCATTGATCAAGTGTCTGGGGGAAAAAAATAGAGATTTGATAAAAATGTAAGTACTGAAATTCAGAGTACATGTAACTCTAATCAATATATCAGATAACTAAATGATTTGAATTTCAATGAGTACAGTGAAATAAAATATATTTCTAATTTAAAAATTAATCTCCATGTTTGTTCTAGAGATAGGTATAATTTACACTGGCTATTCCTACGTAAATTGCCTTCTAATACTAGGGCATATTCACATAGTCACACCGATCAGTTTTTCTACGGATTACATGTTATACTCTAGTACCTACGGTGTACCACACACTCGTTAAGTAAAAGTCAAGTAAAAATGCTTATAATTACAATAAACGCAGACGAATCACGACGTGTTCGTTGAACATTATAAAAATGTTCTTCATTCTTGATTGTTGTATTATAAATTATATAAAATTATTACAGATAAAGAAGAAATAGTTCTTAGCGGTGGAAACCAAGTACATGTATTTATTGATACAAGAAAAGGTCAAATGTTAATTACAATCCAAGAAAATAATGATTAAACAAAATTTCTCGTCGTGATTGAACTACGATTCAGTAGTTAGCGAGTATGAAATAGATCATTCTTTTTTATGCAGTATATCTTACACTAAACCTCGCAACGCAAGATGGCTACGAGAGAAAAGAAAATTAAAAAAGATAAGGACAGAAGTGGTGAAAGAGGACTAATCGTTTAGCGTGAAAAAAAATAAATAAGCACGGCGACGGAAATTTATATTAGCTTTCTTTTTCTGTGTTAAGAATCAGCGAAGGTGCTTCATTTTACGAGAGGGCTCAATTAAATCTATAACTCCTGACTCGGTTTATGCAAATACTTTTTCTGTTTAGTATCCTACATCTTCAAGCATGTGCATCTTTCTAAGAGTGTGTTAGACGCATCTTTTGCATTTGCTGACGATCAGCCAGGTTTTCTCTCTCAGCCAACTTGTCTTCGTCCGCTGTATTATCGTAAGTCATAGACAGT
>KQ436008.1:19492-42311 GCA_001276565.1 Melipona quadrifasciata | reverse complement strand
TTATGCTTAGACATTATAAATCGAAATATTGTTAATCTAACGCGGTTAGAAATCATAATTACATAGAGCATTCTTTTTCTTTTTTTCTCTTTTTTGTTTCTTATATCTCTTTTTGTTAAAGGAGATAATTATATCTTCTTCTTGTTATCATAATCTCTATACGTCGTGGAGTGGACATGTGAATTTTACCCGATGAAGAATGAGCTTCTTTCTTTTTGTTTCTTTCTGCTTTTTCCTTTCTTGTTTCTTTTACTCCCTCTTTCTCTCTCTCTTTCTTTCTCTCTCTCTCTCTCTCTCTCTCTCTTTCTCTTTCTCTTTTTCTCGCGAAACCTCTAGTTTGTATATGCATAAATAGTATATAATTATATTATTTATAGACGAGTTGTGCATGGAGGTACCTCGACGGGTACACAGGGTACAACGTGTCTGATCAAGGATCATTGGTTAGATCCTTTCGTCGCGTCCCCTGCCGTGGTCTTTGATCAAAATAGAGCATCACACGAGATTGCCATTGCACGATGTAGCCCCTCGGTTATTGCACTGTACAAGCTTCCTACGATTTCTCTGATTCAGCAGCTTCTTAACCCGTTTGGCACTTGTGTTCTCGAACAGATCAATTTACGTTAATCACCAACGTGAAACAACGAAAGGAAAAGAAAAAGAAAAACCAAAAAACGGAAAGAGTTTCGTATAAAAGACCATCGTATAAAATATCCATGTTTCAATTCAATCTACAAATTCAATGAACGAATTGTTACGAGAAATTAATCGTTGAAAGATGGTCATTCCCGGGTTAAGGATCATGACCAATCGATAAAGAGGACGCAACCGAATTCGTGCAACCACGATGCCAGAGGGTGTATCCGCTGCTCGTGTCACATCCCGTCAATCCTCGTACTTGTTCGTTGCTTTTCTGACTTCTTCGTTTTAGGCTCACGCGTGGGTCGCAGCCTTTGCCGACCTGTCTCTCATTTGAAGACACCTCCAATCACAACGGCGATACCCGAAACCAGCGGACGACCAGGACGAGCGTTTTTCATTCCCCTTCACAAAGAGAACACCGTCGTCCGGCTGTTCGATATCACGTTAAGGTGCTGCTCCCGTTGCTGCTGTTACTGGCTGATATTAAGGAGTTTAGAAGTCTAACGGCTGATCGGCGGAACCCTCGAGATCCTGAGCAGAATCTGTACCGCCGTCCTCGTCGTCGTCCAGGTCCACGCTGTTTGTCTTTAATCCTCCGCTGCTGATTTTGTTCACGATCGTGTCTGAAATATCAACGTACGAGTTAAGTAATAATAATCGTTCGAAAGAGCATTTCTTTTGGCAATTGAAAAACACTTACCGCAATCTGGCTTGCTGCCACGTGTTCTAGTTCCGGCGAATTCAACACCATGGGGATCTACACACCAGCAGAGTCCCAGACCACGGTGACATTGGGTGCTTCGGTAATACCCTCGGGAATCGCATGCAGGTGCAACGTCAGGGGATGATCGCTTACGTACAGCGGCGCATGGACGTTCAGCCTTTGAGAAACATCCGCACCATTCGGGACCATTTACGAAGATGTCTCTGGAAATTGTTGAATGTCGTTTGTCTCTAGTAATGTGGAATTATCTCTGTAGTAGTAGGTAGAAAATATATCTTTTGATTGAAAAGGTACTTTTATCGATTTTAACTCTGGAACTGCGACGACTAAATTGGTTTAGATTTACATGTAGCTTTTGGAATGCATTGTGTTTTGATTATTAAAATAATTTTATTACATTGGATAAGAACAAGCAAGATATTGTAAAAATACAATCATTGTTTTCAATCTTTCATTCATTTTGATTTCACTCATAATCAAAATTATAGAAGATTGTAGAAACTACATCGCGTATTGAAAACTATGTAACTATAAAACATACTGCGAATAACGATTGATGTTAATTGCGAGAGTTATAAATAATGAAAATCGAGGACACATGTAAAATTATACAATGAATATTACAAAATTAAATTTTGTTACTCAGACATCTCTTCCTTTTTCGAATAAATTATTTTACTTGGATCTTAAAGTCAGTCGAGAATTACCTAATCGAGCAAATTTGATCTTCATTTCCGCTAATATGCTCCCTCTATTCAGTAATTAGATCCTCAACGCCTTTGATCTGCTACATTTGATTCGCATCATAGATACCAGAGGAATGCATCGCATTTACAGTATTACATCAAGAAGTTACTACGAATTAACTGTACAAAACGACCGACATCCCAGGTAACAGAGTTCACTGTCCCAGAATGGCGAGAGAAACCTTTCATGGAGGTTGCGTAACAACTCCTTAATATCTCAACTTAATCTCTACGCCCCGAGAACGGAAATTCCACTTCTTGAGGGTGTAACAAACGCAACGAGGCATCGTTCCTTATTTCCCCGGTATGCATACGGAGCAAAAAGCAATTGACTTGGGACGAAAGTTTCACACACGATCCATGTGCCAGGCTCTTAACGACCAGCCTACTCCGCTTCGGAGGCACGTACGCTCGAGACCTATTACGCTCGAGCGTCAAGCCCCTCGAAGGTATTAAAAACTGAAAGGGTTTCTCTATCTTCTTCCTCGTTTCTCCTCTCGCTCTCTTTTCAGGTCACGTATCCGTGGAGTTTAATGATTTATAAGCAGCGGACGAGGGTTTTATTACATAAAAAAAAACAAAAAGAAGAAGGAAGAAAAAAAGAAAACAAAAAGAAAGAAAGGGGGAGGAAAAATTCGCCGCGATGTGACAAACGGATTACAACATAGCGAGAGGATACGTGGATGGAATAATCGCGTGGCCGGAAGTCATGTTCTTACCCGTCGGTGTCGCAGCCGTCGAGGAACGGTTTCAGACACGGCTCGTTCTGATCGTGCTCCAGGCCGTACAATTCGGAAAGAGAGAGCCTGCCGTCGTTGTCGCTGTCCAAATGTCCGAACATCCACCTGACCTCGCTCTGGCAACCGATGGGGAAGTGACCTGGAAACGGGTGAATGAAATATGAATTCCGATGGCTGCGTCACTGTAGACAGACGCAGATGAAATATAAATATCGCTGCATCTTCACATCAGAGACACTCTTGGTTGCCATTTTATTTATGGCAAATAAAAGTAATTGCGGAACGGACGCAGTTACATTGGCTCGTAAGAGCTATAAGAGCACTTGGAGAGAAATATCGTGTATGTTATGTTTCGAAACGTTTTGAAATTTCATTAGAACGACCGTTATAATTATCTTGTTAAAATTTGAAGCCAAACTGAAAATGTACGTAGAAGTTACAAGATGTTTATTTGTAATTAGTTAAAACATTAATATGTAATCCGACCCCACTGAATATAACTTTTTTGGTCTCTGCGAAATATCTTGTAATTTCTTGATTCTCGAATCTTGCCAATGTAATAAAACTCAGTATTATTATATAATACAGTATAGTATACTGTATTATATAATAATATATTATTAAAAACTCTTTGGTTACAAGCGAAAGTGATGAAAATCGCAGATAAGTGAATTTTTATAAAGTATTAAACACGTAGTTATTAATTTCATTTTCAGATATTAAATCGAATGGAGATGTTAGAAATTGGAAACAATATCGACGGAGATAGACTCGAATAATCGACAGATCTGAAGGCGAAGCGATTCATTTGAACGGGACAATTCCCGTTTCGCACTGGTACGAATGTGATTGTATCGAAGTCGAATAGCGTGCAGTTACGTGGGACAGTTCCGAACTATGTCGAATCGTGAGCGTTGTAATGCCTGAAGACCACCCTTTTCGTCCGGAGCAATTAGTATCTTGTATATTCGATCCAATCGTCGAGGTTTCTACAATGAGAGACTCGAGCATTCTCAAGTTTATAGCCAATGACGATTTTCGAACAATATTTAATTCCTCTAATGGTTAAGAGATTTTGTAAAAGTTCATTTTTATGTAAGAATTTTCCATCAGTTTTGTATATTATAGAATTTGAGTAACTTTGGTTTATGTAATCGGAGTATTTTCAAAGTGAAGAGTTTAGGGGAATATTGATAAGATCTTAAATTAAAAGTCTTAAAAATTTTAATTTGAGATAGTTCCATTTTTGGCTAAAGTTAAACTTTAGCGTGTTTTAAAATGGCAAAAGTTTAGATTTTAAATAAACATCAAGGTATAAATATTTTGTTTAAATATAAATAACAAGTTACAATGAAAGATACACATATCTCGATTCATTTCCGTACTCGTAAATGAAATTACTAAATGAAAACGTTTCACTCATTGATGAAGCACGTATATTTTTAATACAAACTTCGTTTTATTTGGCATTTATTAACAGAAACATCGATAACGATAAACCATTTGACACCAAACATTTGTATTATCCAACAAAAAAATGATAATTGTAGCATGAAGGATTGATTGTTGAAATGTTTGATTTTCAAATTATCTTATATATATATATATATATATATAAATTTCATTAATTTTAGAGAATTTGTAGAAAACAGTAAGTTTATTACATTTACCAAGATCTGTTTTAGTCCTAGCGATCAGTAATGACTCTGGTTTGTCAGGAATGTGTCGCTATCGACTCTAGGGTCACTGCGACTGGATTATCGGTTTGATGATCGTTCTAATCGGAACTGGTGATTCAGGAACCGTTTTAACGGGCTTTCACGAATCACCAGCCATCCGAGTCGTACTTGACAACTTGGGAATCATCTCCATAGGGATTAAATAGCTTAGAGACTGTCTCAACTCTGTAAGCCTACTATTACGTCATCGTAATCTTTCTTCCAAAGACGGAGTTTTTATTTTAAATGCTCGAGAATTTAAATAACATATTTCATAACAATAAGATAAAAATATAAGGATCGGACAAATTTAAATAGTTACAAAAATCGAAATTGAGTTACACATACAAATTAAGAGTAAAAAATATTATGAAGATTTTAAGAGTCTATTTGTAGTAAAATGTAGCGTTTCTTAAGTAGCATAAAATTTTATTATAAAGCGAAAATAGTGAAATTTCATTTTTTTATTTCTCACGTATTATGAAAATTAGGAATCTGACCATTCTCTGTATCATGTTAGACTTTCTTCTATTCAATTTTCCAATGGAACCTTCCAAAGATTCCAAACTGTCCGTTAAGGAAGATTTTCGTACGATTATCGTCAGTGAAAACATAATTTAGGAGCAAGCTCACGATTTCCCAACTAGTTTGCTGTCGTTACACGTCGTTCACGACAACACGAATGACTGTGCAAGAATTTCGATGGCCGTTACCTGTGTCCTTAATTCGTTGCGCCACGTCATCGCATGTGCAGTTCACTGATAATTAAGGCAACTTTTAGCACGTCACCACTGTTTCCGTTTCTACCGGCTGTTAGGCATGCCACGCGCGGCTATTATCGTTACAGTGGTCACGCGATTTTTATGCCCGACTATTGTTTACGCGGCTGAAATTAACTGAAATTATCGCCCGGCGCGAGCATTTTGCCTATTAGTCGAAGAACAGATCGACTATCTACTTTCAAAGTGTAATTAACAGCACTATTAATAATCTCACTCAAATTCTCCTGTTATAATATACTGATCTCTTAACTTGTTTATTAACTTGTCTTTTAATTTATCGGTAATGACAATTTTTTCTAGAATTAACTAATGACTAATAATAGTTGTAATAAAATGGAACCATAGGCCCTGTATTAATTTCTGATTTTCTTGCAAAGTGTATTAAAATTAAGATTTAGCTTTGCTTATATGCACTATATCTAATATCAAAGAGTTAATTATTATCCTTCTTTGTTATTTATTTTCAATAAATACGGATGAAAGAAAATGATCAATACCAATTAAAATAATTGAATATACAATTTCCAAAATCACAACTTCTTCTTGAATTAAAAAAATTCCAAACATGAGTGTTTGGAGTGGCTCCAAAAATTCATGTTTCAGGCATTGAAATAAAAACCCATCTTACAATATATACATGTAATTCACTTTTCTATTAATTTTCCAACTGCTTATAAGTTTTTCAGTGAACAACATCATTTGGCTGAAATAACCAGGAATGTCGGAGAAAGTCCAAGGACTCACGACTCCCCGCAGTAATAATTATCGAAATTCAATTGAACCGCGATATCGCAAGGTACAAACTCAAGACTGACCCAGTTTCCCAGTGTCTGTATCTACATTCGTACCTTTAGGTTTAGGATGTTGACGACGGTGTTTAGAGTCAGCCATCACGACGGAAAACCAATCCAACAGACGATTCGCCATTGCCGGCTTGGATGACGGCGGGCAATCAGAGTTTCGCGATGATTGGGAATTGTAGGTCGATTTCAACGGGGACGGTGTCTTCTCCATTATCTCGTTGCTCATCAGATGCTTGTCGTCGTATTTACTTAAACGAGGTAAGTAAAATATTTCTGTTGAATTTAAATCGAAGATATTAATTTACGGACTCATTGTTGGACTAGAATTTTTCATTTTTTATTAGTTAATATTTCGTATTGCGTATGCGCGCGTATTGGATTTAAATTAGTTAACGATTACAGCGCCACCGGTGAAATAGCCAAATACACTTTCTACGATTCTCGAACGATAATCGACATATTTCGCACGATCGATTTTTGAACGAGAAAAATGGCGGAAGGGAGCACGCCTCGTCTGTAAAGAAGAAAGTATTATCCAGAAAAATCATTCAGAAGAAGTTCTATCTATATTAATGATCGTTCTGTATTTTCTTCGGGTTTATCTTCGGGAAATCTTTTTTTATGATAGAAAAGCACGATCAAAGGAGGAATTTAAATAATCTATAACACAGAATTCAACGGTAAAGCGAACGAGAACATAATGACAAATGGAAGATCAAGTACGTAAAACGCGAATGTCAAAAGTATAAAATGACGACTTTGCGATTCTTTTCTATTCTATTCTATAAACGCTTGTTTATTATTTATACTCTCTAATATTCGTCGGTGTTCTCGTTCTGTTGAATTTTTAAAAAAGTCGTTTGGACGTTCCGAATTGTATGTCGTTTTGAATAATTGAGCGTCTCGTTATCGCGCCAATTTCCATCTCTGAGCGGTGTTCTTTTTCAGAAAGAGCTGAAAATTCCTCGCGGAACAAAGGAAACATCGTTGGTTGCACAGGCAAATAAAGGACACCCCGTGTTTCGTTCGCAATTAATCATCAACGAGGCCGAATTCACGGGGACCGATAATAACTCTCTGTCCTATCCGCGAACACAATCATTGTCCGTTAATCAAGAATCTTTTCACACGAATTTACACGTTTTTAACGCCTTGTTCAATGACTCTTTGATTGCTGATTCGAGCCGGACTATACACGGTTGAAACGACTCGTCGAGATTAATATTTGCTAACGATGATCAATTAGTAACACGAGACATAATATTTGCTGAAAAATTATAGATTCTACATTTTCACACGTTTATCGTGTACGTGTTACAAGTTAAAAGTCATGAAATTTTTGGGAGATCTTTTGCGGCATTTATGAAAAATTTGGAGGCTGAACCAACTGTTGGAAAGTCCACGCTTAAAATTAACGCGCAGCAAAAGCCTCGATGTTCTGTAGAATTTAACATCGACAATACAAATACGTCTCGACGAATTTGAACTCAAAATTTCACAGACGAAAAATCTTGTTCAATATTAATGCTCTATAGATTTTTGAACTGAATATTGGATGATATTCTGTAAGAAAATAATTCACTGAATATCAAGTCAGTAACTGCGGTATAAGATTGAACACAAAGAAAGGTAGCAACCAAGAAATTATTACTCGAATAATAATTTTTCCTCGAGATAAATTCGTGGTTTGAATCACGGCGAAATGAAACGATGGTGAGCTTGCCCAGACCGATCGTTAACCATACGGACGTGTAATTTCGGTGTAAATACACGTCTGGAACATAGGACCGGGATAATAGATTCGTTCATCGAGGCTCCTCTGCGCGAAGAATCTCTCGTTTTTCACTTCTCTCCTCAAGTCTTCGCGTCGTGAGTCTCGAGCGTGTACCACGTTAATTTTCTCCCCTGCGGAGAGTTGCCAACAATAAGTAGAAACGACGTCCTCTGCTTTATTCTAAATTCTTATCTCGCAAATCTTGCCAACCTCGCCACTTCATACGCGCCCTCCTCGTAAAAACAATCGAGCTTCGTCCTCATCTCTCGTCGCCTCCTTTTCTTCTCTTTTTCCATGGCTCGCGCCATCCCTTCATTCAACCCTCGAGGGCACGCTTTCGATGCTTCCAAGATACACTTATGGTCTTCGATTTTCCTGATTCAATTTTCTGGTCGAGAATTACATTTTGTGGCGATCTTTGCTGTTTGGAAGAACACAGTCGCCGTTTTGAATTTTTACGAGCTACGGCCACTGAAGAAAGACGAAGAAATTGACGACAGAGCGATCATTAATCAAATGAATGTATCTAAAATTAAATTAGCGCGCTTTAGAGTTAAATTTCACATATCTTCAAGCATCGATATTCGAGATTTGTAGATTTTTCGTCACAAATATTTTAGAGTGTTTGAAATTCGAAAAAAAAAAGTATTTTCCATATTGTGCAAATTTAACGAGTTTTAGAATAAGAATTGTAGAAATTTCACGTAGATTAGAATAAAGGGATCCAAAATTGAATCGGGCGAATAAATGTCGATACTTTGACAAAAATCAGAATGAAAATCGTCAAAGATTAATATACAGTTCATACGTACAACTTTGTACATTATTATAATGTAACATTATTCAATTTTATACAATTATCATACTCTATACAACTTTTCAACGAATGAATTACCATTATAGTTGAGGAGAAACAAATATTATGAATCAGTAGTATTCTTCCAGTATAGAGAATGTTAAAAGATTATTTGTCACGAGGTTTTACACCTCTAGGATCAGCGGAGACCCGTTTAAAAGGCGGATCGTTCCACATAATGGTTAGAAAAAAAATTCCAAAAAGGTCCAATTGCACGCTTTCCAGTGGCCGACGCGACTTTTGGCAAGCGGGCTAGATCCGAGGCCGAGTATCCTTCCGTACGTCGTCGAGTCTCACGGGGTTGTAACCGTCCGTAACGATATTATGGCTCCTCGTCGTCTGGCGACGCTTTCCGTCGGATCGATGTGAAAGACGCCACGTCTAGGCCGCTTGAAAATACGAGCCATCGACTCGTGGGGGCTTACGGTCGACCAATGAGAGCTTCACCGCCATTGAAGGACGCTCGACCTTCTCGTAAAGGATCGAGGCTCGATTTTCGCTCGACGTCTACGAATCGAATGCTTAACCTCGCCATTTTCACCATCCTCAATAGTTTGTCCTAAATATTTCCTGTCAACATCCGCGGGACTTGAATTTTATTTTACCCTGCGTTCTCGTCTCTCTTTACGTTGAGAATTTATTACGTACGTAGGTTGAGGATTTTCACGCACGCAAAATTCGTATATTTTTGAGAGTAGGTAATTAAAAAATAGAAAATTGTTTCACGTACCAAACGTTGTAGGAATTATTATACAGACAGTTGTTGCACACCATTGTGACACCATTGTACTCGATTGGGTACAAGTATATTAAATTTCGCGTCATTTATCAGCACTTTCATGTAACAACTACGAAAATTTGATGTTATGAAACTGAGACATAGAGCTTGATAGAATAAAAGTGTGTACAAAACACTTTATATGTGTGTGTATATTATCACATATGTGATACTTTACGCAATTCTTTATTTTCGCGGTATAATAGTCTTTGCAAATATTTTGCAAACATGATATAAATTAATTTATAACCAAGTACAAATACTCGATTATTTACAAAGATGCTTTAAAAATTAAAACTTGCCAATTCATCAATCTTCATTCGGGAAACACTAACGAACTATCAACTATGTCAATGTCGATATAAATCATCATTCTCATAATTGAGGAAACGTCGCTCTTTCTATCGATCGATCGATCGGTTCACGGAAGAGAACCGATAAATTCGTGTATCAACTTTTGTTCTTGACTTTAGCCACTGACGATCGAAGGCGCTTCGGGGAGCTTCTTCTCTGGCGAGGAAAACTGGCCGAACGATAAAAGAAAAGCAATCAAGAGAGAGAGAGGATCCTTGGGTCGATTAAGGACGAGCGACGTTTCAATTTGAAGAAACATAACGGCGTTTCATTGATCCTTTAATTAGTCCGGGGGAAAACTCATATTTATCTCGGCGATGGCGTTGCACGGATGGTTTAAACCTCGAGCCGAGGGGGATCTAGAATTTCCTTTCAAGGGATGATAACCCCACGTTACCGTGGAAACACCGAATCGATATAGGGGCTAGTTTATTAACACGCTGATGGCTAAAATAACAGATCTAACTGGCCCGACCATTTCCTTGCTTTGTCTCGAACTTCAATTAGAGGAGGCCTGGTGGTCTGGCCGAAGGGGCGAATTTTGGAAATTTCATATTTGAGAAAATGGCGGCGAGGAGCTAGCAGAGAGAAAGAGAGAAATTTATTTATTTGTTACTTCGAGTGGAAATTTATTATTTATTATTTACCGCGGGAATTATTTTCCACGGCTGTCTATTAAAGTTACGCGTAATTGGACACGATGGAGAGGATTTCCAACATGTGAGTATTAACTTAATTGCTTGAAGCTCCTTTGGATCGTATCAGATCGCTGCTATTATCCACTTTTATGATACTCTTTCGTGAAATTTATTTCTGACGATTAAGTGGGAGTTAATTTTTATGAGAAGCCATTTCAAAAAAGAACGATAGATGTGATTCTGTATTTGACAAAAACTGTAAAAATGATTCGGATTTGAACGAAAAACAATAATCACAAAACAAAAATAGCAATTTTCAATATTATGATCCATTTAACGCGTGTCGAAGTCGCACGTCGTTATTTATCATTCGGTGTTAAAATAATTGCCAAAATAAGAACGGATAAACTCCTCGTTATTCTCCACTATCAATTTCATTGTACAACAGCTCTGGTTAAAACGATAATCGTTTTTCAGGATAGATCGTCAATCGCGTCAGAGAAGTTGATTTAATTAATAACGCGAGGGAATCGTGTCTTCCCGGCAATATTTCAATTTCGTCGGATCGGCACGCGTGATTAAGCAAAATTATACAGGGATATTCGCGTTTAATAATCTGGTATCGTCCATGTAAAATTAGTTCGATAATTGGTAACAGCCTCGACGATGGACCGTGATCGTTCGATAATTTCCCTCGATCTTCCTCGAACACGTCCAACGAATCCGGCTTATGAAAGATAATTGATGCGTCGACTGATCCTTTTCGTTCCGTATTCGACAATACACGGCCAATTTTCGGCCGCGTGCTCGCAGCCTCCCCGGGAAATTCAATGCGTCTCTCTGCCGGATGATTAATTAATCGTCCAGTTTTGTTATTGATGAGCGTTCATTAGCGTCACGCGATCGGTTATTTTCGTTTTTTCATTTTTCCGTGCTCCTTTTTGTCCTCTTTGTTTTTCGCGTGAATAATTCGCGCGGAAACACCGATGCGACGGAATTGGTGCCACACACACACGTGAACGTTTGATTGTTCGAGGAAGCGATTATTTATTCGACTGTGCTCGAGAGAAGGAATCATTTTACCTGACTAATCGAAAGAATTATAAGTTGTAGCAAGATGCGTGCGCGCCGATTTTAATCGAGTCAGATAACACTGAAATATTTGTGAAATATTTACAGAATGCAAGATAAGAAATGAAAATGTACAATGAGAATTTGTTGAGATTGTTGCAGTTGAGAATTTTTAAGAAAATTCATACAGTCCGAGATTGCGAAATTATCGTTTCTAAATGATAATTTAAATTATTTCTGTAACGTTAATAAACTACAGAATCGCAGAAAGTGATTTCTAAATGATAATTTAAGTTATTTCTGTAACATTAATAAACTACAGAATCGCAGAAAGTGATTTCTAAATGATAATTTAAATTATTTCTGTAACACTAATTAAACTACAGAATCGCAGAAAGTGATCTTTAGAAAATCTCCTTTTACGGATCAATCACAGTGTAAAATTTCCAGAAACCAGAGAAGCCACTAATTAAGTTAAATCGTATTAAAAATTATTAGAAATTCCTAAATATCGAAAATTATTTATCTTCCTCGGAATGATTCGAATCACAGTGACTTCCGAAATTCCAACAGATTACAAAGTCGCAACTTTCCATCGAGAACTGGTTTTCGATTCGAGCTTTTGGAAACAAATTTCCCACAATAATAGTGATTTAACGCGATGGAAAGTAGCGTCGAGCGACTCGACCTATTAGAAACTGTTCTATCTGCGCCTTTCGTTTCGAGGGAGAGTCAACAGCGGCGTTCAAATTATCCGGTTTCTTCCCCCGCTTCTTCTTCTTCTTCTTCTTCTTCTTTTGTTCCTCCGCGGAGGAGGGAAGAGAAAGAAAGTCGAACGTGATAAAGAAACGGAGACGGGATAAGTATTAATTACCGGCGCGGTAAGGAATAATTTAAGAAGGCTTCTAGAATTAATTTTGCTCCGCTGCAGCTTCCCGAATTAAACTCTCTCCCTTATCATTCTATCTCTCTCTCTCTCTCTCTTTCTCCTTCGTTCGCTCTTATCGATGCTTGTTTCTCTCCCTTTTTGTTTCAAGCTTTCTTCATTCGCTAGCTGGTCCCTCCTCGGTTGTTTATCTTCAATCTTCCCGCGCGACTTATTGTTTTTCTTCGTTTTCTTCCCCGGCCGTTTCTCTCCGGAAGGAAGAAAGAAACGGCACGGACCAGTAGGAAAATCCTGGTGGAACGGAGCCGGAATCTTTTATCGCAGGTGTTTCTATGCACAGAGACACGTCTCGATGGATTCATCCGAATGTCCCTGTCACTTTTCAAAATACGTGCACGCATCTCGACGCATTGTGCCGTGGAGAAATGAGAAACGCGAACGGCATGGGATTGATTAAAATATACTTTGGAGAGTACTTCGAAAATAATCGCCTTTTACCGGCGGAAAGGGATAGATTCAGGACGAGAGGAAATGAATGGAAAATTGATGTAGCTCTTTTCAGTTACGAAAATTCATTAACCTGATTTACTTGCGAAGAGGATTAACTCTCACGTTGATAAGTAAAAGCTCATAAATAAAATTAAAATTCCAGTTAGATCAAGACTAATTTTTGTCCAACGTGGACCCGATGTGATGATCTTTTTCGTGGAATCGAAAAAGCGATACGAGTAAGGAAGTTATTTTATCCAAGAGATTGAAAATTTGATCGAACACGTTTCTGCAACGATTCGCGCACGTACGTACAGAAGTTGCAACTTTTTAATTTATTCGGAATATTTTTCACCGCAACTACAATAATCGCAATGCTTGTGTTTTTTTTTTTAAATTCAATCTAAAATTCTTCGGTACTCTTTGTACGCACGGTGTTTCTATAATTTCAATCAGCCCGCAGAAATTTAGTTAAAGTTCGATTAAAATTCAACGAAAAATCCTCTTTCAACAGAGGAGAAATTGAATTTCCACTCTAAAATAGAAACTATTGATTTTCGTTCAATTTCTGTTGGATTTCACCGTCGATTGAAACTGAAAACAGCGGTTAAACTCGAAACGGTATTTACCGTTGCCGGGCGCCGATGGAATCTTCGAGACTGCAAAGTGTCGAGATCAGCAAGAAAATGCGAAACTACCGGCCCAGAGGGATCGTTGAAATTAATTAAGATCCCAGACTTCGAAAAGGAAATCTGCGGACGAGATGGATTTCCAGATTTCAGGCGGACGTTGATTACCGATTCGCGGGATGAACTTCGATCGCTTTTCGCCGCAACCTGCCCTTCTTAATCCAACCTTCTTTCCCCTCCGTTACACTTCTGCGGACCTTGTGCAAATCCCATAAATTCCCTCCTCGAACGAGATTTTCGTAAATTTAATAAAAAAAAAAAAAAAAAGAAGAAGCGCGCGACAAAGAAATATTTCTATACAGAAATTCTACAAATTTCGAATAATCGAGTGCAAATGTGTACGTGTGTGTAATAAGTTCTGACAATGATTCTCGTTTGAAGAAATTTTAGAAATTCTTCAATTTCTATGAGTTCGCTGCGAACGCATAAAGAAATTTCTGCAATCAGTGTGTAACAACAAATCACCTACTGAAGGAACGTGGAGGATCTCTGTCTGAAAAAGAAAATGAAGATAGACCCGCATTGCTCAAGAAACGAGAAGAATTTTTCATCAATCTGCATAAACATTTACAGACCGATCGTTACAGTTCTTTTACAGTTTCTTTAAACGCCAAACCAAGTTCCAAATAAAAACAGTTTCACGAAGTCTCTACGTTCGATTTGTCAACGTTGAATCGCGCGTATGAAGCAACATACGCATCTGTCATCGTTTATCGAGAAAGTGACTCACAAAGTGAACAGGACACCGTCCAAAGAGCAAGAACGTAGAGGGAGTGGCTACCAAGACGAACACTGGGCGAATTAAGAGGGGGACAATACGACAAATTTTCAATTTGAAAGGGTTCCTTCTTTTTTTTTTTTAAACAGATGGAAGAGAAAGCTTTTGTCCAGTAATTCCGCCGGCCCTCCTCTCCTTTCCCCATTCTACTCCACGCTTCACGGCCTCTTGTCATTTGAATAGATTAGCCGATTCAATGAACATTTCATCGCGCGTTTTGCCTCCGCGCGGCCTGTGTCTTCCATTCTCGATTTTCAATGCACTTCTGCCTTTGTCTTAGTTACCGGATTCCTCCCCGGTTCCTTTATTCGAACCCCTCCCCGGCGCGCGTTTCACCGGTGATTGTGTTGTCTTTAAAAAAAAGAAAAAAGAAAAACGGCCGAACTTCATTTTGCGCCCCCGTTGGAAAAACGTCGACCGGAGGGAAAAAAGGTGTGTCTCGTTAAAAGTTCTGTTTCGCTCTCACAATAAGCCCGGATTTTCGTGGCTCGCGTAGAACTTTCTTCTATTTTTTTCTTTCTTGCTTTCTTTTTTTTTTTCGTTCCTTCCTCTTTTTCTCTTTTTCCTTTTTTTCTTTTTTTCTTTTTTTTTTTTTTGCCACCATTCTCGAGATACTTTCGCCTGGAAATTTAATTTCACTCGATCGATCCTGTCTCCTGTCTGAAGGAGAGGAAGAGGAACGAGGGGGATACAGAGCTCGAAACTTTCCACTCGCGCCCCTGTCGAACACATACCTGGCGAACAAATTTCAATCGAGCGCTCTGGGTGACGCTGCGCAAACAACCGCCTCTGCCTCTCTCGTAGTAGGCTTATTAATCGCCACGATTGGGGGCGATTTTCACGTCTCCCGAGAATTTTCGGTTCTCCGTTCAGGTTGATTTAACGGAGCAGGTACCTTTGTGCGGTACATGCGACATCAGAATCACGCGATATCGTGAAACACCTGCAGGGATTAAATACAAAATAATGGAAACATCTCGTATCTCGAATTTGCTCGCACTGGGATTACGCTTCGAATCCAAAAGCTGTTTCAACATTTTGCGCAATCGATGGCGCGTTTGAGTGTGCTTTCGAGATCTTCGGACGCTTCGATATTCGTATTTTCACGGGATGTTGCAATTTCAGCGAGTCGCAACCTTCGATTTTGGTCATGAAAACCTCGAAACTTCGAGACGTTGAAATTCTGACGAGTACAGCTAATGAAGAACAACGTAACGGAGTAATCTCCTCCACGAAGAAGCGAGATATCCGAGTTTCGACGAGCAAAAATTTGCAACATTGCGATCTTTCGATTTTCCAATGTTTGTATTTCGGAAGTGTTGGAACTTTGGAATCAACGCGGAGCAACACGAGGGAGCTCGCGCGAAGATGAAGCGAGTTATCCAAGTTGTCGACGAGTAAAAATTTGCAACGTCGGTGAGTTGCAACCGCGCGATCTTCCAGCGTCTGTATCTTCGAGCTTTGAAACTTCGGTGCGTGTGAATTTTGACGGAACAACCAGCGTAGAGCGATGCAAGCGGGTTCGTCCGAAGAAGCAACTTATCCGGATTCTGTTATTGCCGTTCCTTTTCCCAGCCCGTGGAAAAAGCGCGGCGCGACGTTTGAACAAATGTTCCACCTTAAAGTCCGCGTCTGGAATGAAAATCATAAAAGCGAAGTGTCCCCGGTGACGAAGTACTCCGTTATCCTACCGTTTCCCCGAGAATGTTCCGCGAAGAGGTAGAACGAAAGGTAAAAGAGACGGAGGAAAGAACGAGTGGGGTGAGAGAGGACGCGAATAAAAACAACCCCGAGAAGATAGGAACAAAGTGTCGCGGAGAATTCGAGGATGTTTGTCGGCTCTGTTAAAGCGTTGATTTAATTAAGTCGACTACAGGACGTTACATTTACCGAGGTGGAAACGCTCGGAACGTCTCCGAACCGTTCGAACACTTTACCGTTTACTCTGCCACTGGCTATTCTTTATCGTTTCGTTTCCTCCTATTCCAGATAGAAAGAGAAAAAAATCGTGTGGTGGCCGAATGGAAAATTGAACGAACAACAGTCGCTCGTGTTTAAACTCGTTGTATTTTAATTTCCCTTTTGTTCTGTCCACGTTTGATCAAATTGAGACGTTTCATGGTTGACACAACGGAAAGGAATAACGTAAGTCGAGTTGAAACATTTTTTCGTAATACATAAATTCTTTGAAATTTGCTTAAGAGGGTATTTTTGGCAATAAAGGAAACAATTTTGATAGTACGAGGTGCCGAATATAACGAATTTTAAAATTGTCAGGGAGAAAAACAAAAATTGAAACTTGATAAATATTTTTTCCTTTTATTATTAATTTAATGAAATTGACTCCCAAGCTCTTCTTTTCATTTGAACGTAGAATCTTGTTTTTATATGTTTTAAGTCGTGTCAATTAACTTCTCATAAGAGATTTCGGTAAAAAATGATGAAAATCAAGAACTCAAATATATACGTCTAAAGACGGTTCGTTATGTGCGCGCCATATATTAAAAACATCGATCCTTTTTAAAATTTCTCAATACATCTTTCACGTGTATTTTGGTACACGTTCAAAACTGCGATCTTTACTATAAATATAGTTTATGAATTACATATATATGTCCATTCAGAAGTTACTAGGACGCTTGCTCTCAGAGGAAACAAAAAAAAATACCTAGAATGTTCAATTCCCTAGTCCTAGGAATCAAAAACTCTAACCTCCAACTTCTTAATATGTACATCGTGAAAAGTTGCGATCTTTGTTATAAATATATTCCACAAGTTATACGTACATCTCCGTTCAGAACTTGGACATTTCCTCCCAGGAGAAGCGAGAAGACGCCTCAAATATTCAATTTCCTAGGACCAGTTTTTCTCCGCGGGAGCGACGGGCGAAAATAATTGATGCACTCGTTTCGTATAAATTCGACGTTTATCGAGCCGCGATGCTGTTGGACATCGGAAACGTCGCTGGCCGGCTCTGAGAGGCGTAAACTAGTCCCAAAGAAACTTATGATTTACCGACGCAACACGCTAATTTCCGATTCCGGGCGCGGGGGCGGCTCCGAGTGCTAGGGAATTTCAGATGGGCTCGCTGCATAACGCAAGCGACTGGCTCTCGCGCCACGGCTAGACTTCCCTCCGCCCTCGGCTCCTAACTTTTATTTATTGACATCCCGCTCGTTCTTCTCCTTTCCCTTCTTTTCACTACGTTATTTATCTCCGCGACTACGCGTCCGCCTACTCCTCCGCGTTTCTTTCTCTTTCCGGTATTATATATACGTCGTCGAAAGAAGCAACCGAAACTGAATATATCTCGAGCGCTTTCGGAGGGGTGGGAAAATCGTACACGGTGTTCGAAGACGGATGAAGGTAGCTTGATCTTTGCAACGTGAGATCTTTGTTGTTCCGTTGGAGAGCTGTGATTATTGTACCGTGGATTTTCGTGCATTTGTGGGAAATTGTGCGAAATAGAGTATTTATTATGTGTAATATTTAAATGTATCAGCATTTAGTAATTCTGGTGCTAGATTTGTGAAAGATACGTCTGATCCACGATTGCACTTTAAAGTACACATCGTTCTTTTGAAAATAATAAATAGTCCACCCATCAGAGGTACAATGGGCGCGATAAATTTCAATTTAGATTCCATTTTCTATCTGTGGAAAATCGGAAGACCGCGAATGCACGAAACATTTGCGATATATGGTAAAAATAAATAAAAAAGCAGAGCATTTATTAAAATATGCAGCGGACGAAGCAAATTTTCTGTACTGCAAAAATTAATGCAACTCGGAGATGGATCGTAACACCACGGCAGAAGTTTGAAATAAAATTGAACGAAGGTATTTGAAAGAATCAGAGATTTATAGTCAAACGGGTGGAGGCGGGTCTGGCGTAGTCTACGTAGGTAACTATGAAGGATAGCAGGATATTTTTCTTCGTGCTTCCCTTCGTTCTTCTTCCGGATTGGCAAAGAAGCTAAATGGAATTCTTCCTTTCTTATTTCTATTTCTCAAAGTTGCGTCGTTAAAACTTCGTTAAACGTCACGAACGAGGGGTGGGCTGCCTTTTAGCCCTCGACTGAACATCACCGGTCCCTCATAAGTGATTTTATTCATCGCGTGGCACGCGCGCAATGCGAGGAAGACTGCGATTTATCGGCGATATTCAATCGCGAACCGACGAGGGTGGTGGTTTCCTTGTCAACGGGTTTCGAACGGCGAGCCTCGATTGTACAGGCTCGCGCAAAATTCGGAGCCACTCGTGAAATTCAATATCCTTTCTTTCGATACAGTTGCAGTTTTCATTGAGCAAATTGAACTATGGCACATCCGTGCCAATTTATTGAATTAGTTATAATTTCTTTTTCAATTTTCGGTTATGAACTCGAAATTCCTCTTTTAATATACTCCTCTTTCATATGGTGTTTCAATTAAACCACTATAAATCCTCGAATTTCTTCAATATTTTTCTTGCAAAGATCACTACTAAAAATCCAATCCAAAAAATATTTTCTATCGATGCGTAAAATACGTTTTATTTTCTGTCACCCGCAGTCTAATAATTAACAGTGAAGATGTTCAATTATCATAAAAATATGAGTTTTCAAATCTACATTAAAAAATCATTTATTGTAAAAATTTCTTATTTTGCCAATTAAATTGGAAATTGACACTGTAATTGAAATTTATTCCGAATACAATTGTACAAATTATTATACCAATACGCGTTTGCTCTTTACAGTGACAATTTACAACACGAATGCAATTTGATGTTTTGATCCTTACTATACAAAAATTGAACCACTCAGAAATATCGTACATTATTCTATAATTTTATAATTATCGTATATTATCCTTTAAATTTAGTAGCCAGAATATTTTCTCGTTTCTAGCACATCATCGTATCGTAATTCTGTTCAACTCTCTATTAGTTAAAACACCATATAGAAGGAAAGAATGTTAACGTTCCTCAGACTTCTGCAAAAACGAGAATATTCCAACTCACGCTTTTATATCTATAACTCTTATGTTCCATACTGTTGTGATGTAACATTATTCCTCAAATTTAATAATCAGAACATCTCCTCGCTTCCGACGCATCGTCGCGTCTCCCACCGTCTTTTTCAACCCTCAATGTTCAAACGTTCGTCACACTCGGCTGGAAGGAAGGCGATTTCAATCCTCCCAAGTGGGGAGGAGGTAAAACAATAATTGCATTTCCCCTTTTTCCGTTCCGTGAACTTTATACACGGACCCCCTTTGTTATCCGGGGGGAGGGAGGGTGGTAAAAAAACAAACTGAACGTATCCCCCTTCGCGATCCCGCTCGTATTTACCCCATTTCCGCCCTTCCGCCTGTACAAATAGGTGGAACGCGGGGCTGGCTAGAGAAGTGGCAACAGCACACAACGAGTCTTTCGTCGTTCTATCGGAGGATCTGCATGTCGCGTCGAATGGCTCGTAATTTCCTGAGAGACGTTATCGCCGCGCCAGGCATCGATATCCACCCCGGTTTATTAATCCTTTCGACGAAAGCGATCCGATACTTCGTAGTTTGGCAGAGCTTTGGCTCCCCCTTGTTTTCAGGCTGGATGAAGTATCGTATCGAAAATGGAGAATCGAGGAGAGGCTGGTAGTTTTAGGAATGTAATATGAGAGGCACGCGAAATTTCGTCTATCAAACTACCAACCGGGAATGGCTAACAAACCTAACCGATGCAACGGATACTGCGACAGCAACTCGATAATAAACCCAACAGCTACAAGATTCGCGAAATTGCGTCAACTAACGAACATTCCGGTCCCAATTTTCCGTTTACAGTAGAATCCTACTTTTACGAACCGAATTGGCTAAACTTACTTATTTGAACTTGAACGAGTAAAGGGAATCGATTTCAATTGCAATAAACTGTTCGTTCCCCGACGTAGTTCGCATAAATGTATAAAACAAATCTCATTTACCAAAATTCTGCAACAATAGGTAATAAACCTAACTGACGAGCTGTAAAATTTAGCAATAATCGTGGAAACAGCGATCGTAACATAAATTCGAATTTGAAACAAGAACGAAGAAAGGGGGAAAAAGTGCCGGAATAAATGGCCCGATTTAAATCTGCGACATCCATCGAGCCTGCGTGACAATGAAAATCGTAAGGATAATCGATACATAAATTTTCCCCCTTCCGTGGGGGGGGGGGCGAGGAGGACGGGAGAAGAGGGTACAAAGAGGAAAAGGAACCGCGTAAGACACGAGGCAAAAAGAAGAAAAGGGGGAGGGGGATAAAAAGAGGTAAGCAGAATCGACTGGGTGGCGTAAATCAAGGGGTGGCCAGGTCGATCCCTCTGCAACCCCTACGTTCGTGAGACTTCTATCACTGCTGGTGTTTTATCGAGCGGTTCCCGTGCCACAGCCTACCTTCAACCTTAAATTACAAGGTCGCCGCTAGAAAGCCCGCAAAGTACAGGTATCCCCCGGTGTGTAAGTCGTCGTGTCAGGGACGAAGACTTCGAACGTTGTTAGCGAAACGTTATCGTGTTTGGTTCGAACGATGCACGGGGGCTGTACAGGGTGCTTCAAACTACGAGATTTCTTCGGATATTGATAGCGAACGAACATTGGATGTTTTAATTTCAAAAATGGAGGAAATCATTGATTCAAAAAATTCAAAGATTTTCATTTGAAATTTAGAACTTTCATCGAGAGGGCTAAAAAATTTCTATCAAAACATTTCTTTTTTTTTTTAATCGTACATAGCATGCGTGAGAATTTGAATTACAAGATTTTGAAGATTAAAAATTAAGGTGCTGGGAATTTGGAATCTTCATTTTGTAATTATTTTTGCTTTTCGAATTTTAAAGGGGTTGATTATTGATCGATATCAATGAAAGTATGGTCAAAGAAAGATCGGGGATTTGGGTGTGTTGTAATTTTTAAATTAAGACTCTTTTAGTTTGAAGTTTAGGAAACATTGAAGCGAGTATTAACATTTTTCAAGTAAAAATTCCATGGTTTTCAACGGTAACAGGATTGGTATCTGTAAAAAATTTGGAATCTGAAAAATGGTTTGGGCTCCAGAGAATCATGCCTTTCTAAAATGTATATCCTTAGAATTTAGGTAGCCGGGATTTAGTGTTATATATCTCGGGATCTTGAAATTTAGCGTTCTAAGGATTAGCACTGTGGAATTTACGAGACTAGGATCTAAAATCCTGGGATTAAGGACTCTATAACATGAAATTTAGCAACTCGGTATTATTTTAATCTAGATTCACTCCGACTGGACTTTTATCGTCTCGACGAAAAATATTTCTCTCCGTTTTAATTTTTTAAAATGAAAAATTGAAAACTGAATTAGTCTTTTAACTTGTTAATTTAAAAATTCATTTCGTCAATAATTCTTGAAATTCTCTGACCAAAAGACGATAGACCAATATTTAGTCAAATAAAAATACTTGTTAGCTATTAACTGGGATTCAAACGACTTACGATAATTTATAAAAATATGGTATAGCGAAGATTATAATATATCCTTCCTGAGTTATTTTTATTTTTAAGAGAAATTTTACTTTTCGATATCGTGAAAAAGTATCCTTTTTCGATTGTTCAAAATATCTTTTAACAATTAACTTAAAAATTTGTTGAATGACAAATAAAAAAAAGTGAAGTGTCTGACTTTGAATTTCTACGAGTTTAAAAGCTCAAAATGAAAGAAGTATGCTCAATGTTGGTCCACGGATAGCAAAGGCATTGCAAAAACATTCTGGAATCACTCGATGTTAATTTCCACATTGTAAAAGTAATTTTTTAAAAACCGTTCCCTCGCTATTTCTTTACTTTTTAACTTGTCAGTATTACGCTTTCACCGATATCTACCATCTAAAAATGATTCTTTCGAAAAATTACTCCTCAATCGAGAAGAAACTTATGACCTTCTACCCCCTACGACTCAATTTTACTTGGATTCTTACGATCTCGATCATCTCAAACATCTCAATACAGCAAACCTATCGTCCATATTGATGAGCGATAGAAGAACGTCGTGAGATCCGCGTAACGCGTGTAGCTTCATCGTTTCGTCGGATGAAATACGATAACGAGTCCGATTGAAGAGGGAAGAAAGAGCCGGAGGGGAGGGGGGGAAGGGGAACGGCCCGGCGAATAGTTAAATGGAAAGCGATTTAACCCCCTCGGTTCAGATTTATTTTGCAATTTAGCCTGACAGTATGCTGTTCATCTCGCGAATCTGTGATTCCCAACTTAAATAATTCATAGCCTCTAATACGAATAGTAATGGCGGCCGTTTAAAATCCCTTCCTCCCTTCTCCCCTGCCCCCTCCACCTCTCCCCCGCTG
>KQ436003.1:195092-217315 GCA_001276565.1 Melipona quadrifasciata | reverse complement strand
CAATTATTATATATATATATATATATATATATACACACACACAAACTCGAAATGTTTCACCGAAACTGCAAGATCTATTAGAAAAGTCGAAAATTGTCGATCTAAGGTTGCGAAACGCAACTTTACGATTACTTCAGTATATCGCGTGTAATTGTTAGTTTCGATGAATGTCGCGATTACGATCGGAAATCGACGATTCAGCTGACGTCGGCAGGATTAATTGTTACATATATTCGATATCAGAGATCGAACGTGAGAAAAAGCTTACCTTCTGCCACGGAAGAGATCGAACTCTCGGCCGTGCTCGATTCGCGCGCAAAATCTCTCCAGGCTCCATCGGGCGTCCATCGTGACGACAATGGAAACATTTACCAAGATCAAAGTCTATTTCCGATTCGGCGAAGCTGCTCGCGTTCGCGCACTGTCAAAACAACTTGCAACTATTCCCCCGCTCTCCGGACCAGATGAAATAAATTTCCGCTCGGCGACTCTTTCGCAACTGCGGGGCGCTTCGACGAGGCGAAAAGAAGGAGCGTCATGTCTCGTGGCACGTACTTTGAAGCTCGAATCTTGCTACAAAGTAACCTACGAGGGACATTCATCGTCGCAGTGGCCGCGATCAATTCATTGTCGCTTCTCACCGAGAGAGAGAACGAAAATATCGCTTCGACTGGCCGCGCGCCTATTTATAAACCTTCTTAAGGAGATTCTCGGATGTTTCGCTTCCTTCTCTCTTTCTCTTTCGCGGCGATAGCGAGGCTCTGGAACGAGCGAGAGACCGAGTGGCCCCTTAAACAGAGTTCCTCGTCGAGAGATCGAACAAGGTGGCGGAGGAACGATCGATCGATCGTATCGGTTTCAAAGTATCCTTTACCCCGCGAGCCTCGACTGTATTTTTCTTACGCCATGCGTTTTTCCTCCGTTTGCTCTCGCAACGACGCTTTATTTTCACGAAGTTGGCGAACTTCGAGTCTCAAATTTTCAGCTCTTTCAGGGTTTGCATTTCTTTTTTCACATGTTACATCGAACGACAAGGTCTGTCGAATATGAACGCTGAGACGTTGTGCGTCGTTTGTAGACTTTTTTTTTTCTTTTTTGGAGAGTTTAATTTATTTGTGCGACATTTTCATTCACTCTGGCGGGGTCCATTCAGTCCCGAATACTTCGAGACGCGCGTGTGTTTACCGACACCGGCGCGAAAATACAAGCCGGGAAAACTGTGGCGGCATCCGTACTAACAGACCGCCGCTCGATGATAGACAGAAGGCACACAACGTAGCTCACTGACTTTGGGTATATTTTTACTATTTGCTTTCGCTGTCACCGTCCATCTTTCGTGTCTTGCGGAAATATCTCGCAAAAATTCGCGAACCTTCGGTTTTTCCGAAAACTTTCAGTCGTGGAACACGCAATCTCAACCGTCTCGCGAGATTTCAAGTCAAAGATCGCTGTGTAATTGACAAAAATCGTCTCGCGAAATTTTAACCATCGATCACTCAAAGATCAGTTTAAAATTTGAAAAAAAAACTGTATCGCGAAATTTTAACTATCGACCTTTAATCACTCGAAGATCGCTGCGAAATTGAAAAACATTCTCTCGCGAAATTTTAATCATCGAGCACTCAAAGATCGCTGTGAAATTGAAAAAAAAAAAAACTGTATCGCGAAATTTCAACTATCGACCTTTAACCACTCGAAGATCGCTGTGAAATTGAGAAAAAATTGTTTCGCGAAATTGATAACAAAACAAAACAAAAAAATAGAGCATTGGTTCCACCAACCCAAAACGTAAACTCGGGAGAAATTGCGCGCGTCTGGCGAAACTGTGTTGCGTCGCTTCGGACCTCTTCAAAGATACGCGGACGTTGTATCGCGAGCGCGAGTCAAAGTTCGGAGTACGATCGGCAAGAACGATCCACGCCACCGGATCACTCGTGAGACACTAACCGACGAGAGACAGAGAACGCAGACACGAGGTAGAGGTAAGCCACACCGCAATTGGTCGTGGTTGGGAGATGGAGGAGCGTGTGCTGGCAGGGTGCAGAGAAAGAAAGAGACGACGGGGAAAAGTGGACAGGGTGGGAAGTGGAAGTAAGCAAGTAGTGGGAGTACGAGTAGTAGCTGGTTGCGTATACGAGCCTTAAAAGCAGGTATCCACGTGGCCGGTGCTCGTAACGTGGGGTCAGTTCGTACCGCGGATGAAGCAGTTTCCCGGGGAAATAACGACCGAGAAACTTTTGCCTTCTTTATTTTTTCTTTTCTCTTTTCATCGTCGAAATCTTTAGTGGACTTGCTTCCACTTTGGTTTCCGAAGCTTCTTCGATACGGAAGTAACACACAGAAAACAATCATAGATTCTCAATAGAGCTCAAACATAGTTCAAATCTGAGTTAGAATCTCCTCAGGTGGTTCTAGATAGAGTACCTCTAGCTCAAAGTTGAGCAGAATATTTGATTAATAATTAATTACATAGAACGATTGATAGATTAATATTCTGCTTCTATGTTATTAATTATTAATCAACGCCACTCCCACTCGAGATCTACCCCACGCCCCCTTACGAATCACGTGACCCAAATCAACCAATCGCTAATTTTCGTTGCATCAGCGTTGCACATTCTGGGTTATCCCCGCTGAAATCACTTTCAATGATGAAAAGAATACCGCAGTCAATCGTCGATTTGCCGCGCGCTGAGGAATTCGTGGGAAATTGTGTCTTCCGTGAGAGGTACCTTCTTCACAGTATTTCACTAACTGATAATTAGATCCGTTACTGCAGAAATGATATTGCGGCGATCCTTTGCAGTAGGAGATTGTTTCAGTGTTAACGGAACGGCTGGAAAATTACCCTGAATTCCGACAAGTGGTTCTCGTTCGTTCGTACCGACTCCGTAACGCGTAACGCGCGTCGACGATTTGGAATGGCAAATGAGATTTACATTTCGCTGGATCGTCGTTTCTCAGTTCTCGTTTCCGAAGGATTCCCTAATTTGACGCGCTGCACTTTCACGTTAGGGAGAGAAACAGAACTAACCTAGGTAGGATCGGCTGCAAGAAGTACATGTAACTTCTAGGAGTTAGGCACAATAACCAAGTAAATTGGATGGAAATTCACGGCTCGCGAGCCTCCGGGAGGAGCCGACGCATGTTTTCCAGCCCGCGTGAATTTTACACGAATCGGAGAACAATTTCAACCGCCGCCTCCTGATTATTTCATTCGTAATTATTCTGCCGCGCCAATTAAACTTTTTAACGACGGTTGTGAAAGTTTGACAACGAGCAACAACGAAATTCACACGCGCAGGCTAAACTGAAATTGTCAATTCTGACGATTTTTATATCTTTAAATTCCCCCGAGCATGCTCGTTTTTATCGAAATTTCTTATCTCCGATCTTATCGCGAATCAACACGTAAGAATCGAATTCGAAAAGCCGCGAGAAATCTCGTTGTACACTGATTAATCAAACAACGAGAGATAAAGACGAATTCGCTCGAAATTGCCATTTCTCTCTCCACGTTTCTCCGTGACGATCAGCTAGCTATCAGCACACGCGATCAATCGAAGAGCAGATACGAATTCAAAGTCGAGTGTCGCTCGAAAAATGTAACGCGCTGTTATCGAGTCGATACGCGTATTCGTTTCAAAGGAAAAGGAAAGAGGAAGAGGCATTCCCAACGAGAGTCTCTTACCAGGAAACCACACCTATGTTTCCCTGCTGTTCTCCCGATCCCTCTTTCAACCTGCCGTGTAAATACCCCGTCTATAACTGGGACACCTGTAGCGAGCATTTTCGTGGACTTGCTAGGCAAAGATACATCGCCGAGTGACTGTTTGCTCTTTGACCATTTCCGCAACGAAATAGCTCGACCGACTATTGTTTCAATCAAGAAACAATGTTTGTCGATTTAAGTGTAATTTTTCGAAAATTAACAACTTTTGTACTATTTTCTTTTTTTAGAATAAAATGACTACAGTTCGATCGACTGCTCTTTGGTAATTTCTATAACAAAATGGCCATAGTTCAACCGATTATTATTTCAATCAAGAAACAATGTTTGTCGATTTAACTGTAATTTTTCCAAAATTAACAACTTTTGTACTATTTTCTTTTTTTAGAATAAAATGACTACAGTTCGATCGACTGCTCTTTGACCATTTCCGTAACAAAATAGCTGGACCGACTATTATTTCAATCAAGAAACAATGTTTGTCGATTTAACTGTAATTTTTCGAAAATTAACAACTTTTCTACTATTTTTTTTAGAACAAAATAACTACAGTTTGATCGACTTGCTCTTTGACCATTTGCGTAACAAAATGGCCATAGTTCGACCGACTATTATTTACGAAATATTAATGTTTATTAATTTAATTGAAAATTAATAACTTTTGTGCTATTCTTTTTGGAACAAAGTAACTACAGTTCGATCGACTTGCTCTTGGACCATTTGCGTAACAAAATGACCATAGTTCGATTATTATCCCTATTATTTCAATCACGAAATAATGTAATCAATTTAATCAATTTAACTGTGTAATCTTTCAAGAATTCACAACTTTTGCAACAATTTCCTTTGAAGAACATTTACGATCGATCTGTTTCCAGTTGAGCTTGGAGTTCCACCATAAACGCGCGAAGCTCTTTCTCAGGAGAGGAAGACGGAGAACAGCGCAGTGTAGATAAAGCAGAGAACTTTAATTATCAATAACCTTTAATCAACGCGAGGTCGTAACACACGAGTACACGAAAGAAAGGAAGAAAGCGCAGCCGGTGTTTCTCTGACAGAATTCTCCCGTTATGTATTTATTTCTAAATCATCGCTCGCTGGTGGCGTACGATTTATTACCGCGTAATCGTTGAAAGACGGTCGGTTGACTAATAACATATACATCGAATGAGTCACTCTCGCGGGAGTGGACTCTCTCCGTGAAATAGAAATAGATCTCGATGGACCGGCTCGGACGGTCAGAGATGCGACGACGCTGGCCACCGATTCCGGTTTGGTCGATGACTCTTTTAAAAACAACAGGCCTCCCCCTCCGCTTGAATGACGCGGTCGCGGTGGAAAAAGGAAACGGCGAGTCCTCGCGAGAAAATAAATTCGTTCCTTTTGTAAACACCAACCCCTACGTAGTAGCATCTAGTTTGACAAACTTTCCCTTTTCGTATTTATCTTCTACGATACGATCCTTGCCTTGGACAATGTTAGGTCTGTGTCTTTTCACGGATATAATTTGTAAAAAAAAGAAAAACAGAAAGGGAAATGTATAAGATTACTTTTCTAATTAAACTATTCCTCTATGCTCTGTGCAACAGACAATAGAGAAAATAAATTTCCTACCTTTTGTAAACATCAATCCCTACGTAGCATTCTGACAAACTTTCCCTTTTGTTACTATTGGACAATACTAAGTTTCTTCACGAATATAATTTGTGAGAAAAAAAGGAAAAGAAAGATATCAGACTACTTTTAACTAATTAATCTATTAATTAAACTATTTTTCTATTATCTGTGTAATAGACAATTTAGACATGCTTTCTTCTCTCTTAAGTAACTGATTCCTCTCTCTCTGCTTACTGCAATAGTTTATGCTAGTGCGATACGTACAAAAAGATTTCATCCTTTCTTTATCATACTATATCATTACATTCTATTTATATTATACATTATGTATTATTACTATATATTATATTGTATTATATTTATTGGTTTCTGTAGTCTATACTGTTTGCTATACTTGCATAATGCTATATTTTCTACAATCTACCTTTTATTCTATTCTTATTTTTGCGCGTTACAACACACGTTGCTATGCACGGATTACTTTTATATCAGTCATTGTTATTGAACTGATGACAATAACGAGTCGTACATAGTCCAAAGCAGCGATTTCACGAAAGTTACGCAAAAGCGCAGCTGACAAGCATCAGCGACGATTTTTGGAGCGATCGAGGACTTCCTGTTTGGCTCTGGAAAAAGGTTGGGGAGTACTAAAGTTCCCTTTAGTTTACGAAAGGAACGTGTCGCGAGTGTAGCTATGGAAGAGGTAACGTGCCGGTAAGTCGCGTGCTGCGTACGCGAACCTCGAAGGAAAAACACGTGATTCGAGCTTCGCGGTGCATATATCTCAGCACTATGTGTGTGTGTGCGCGTGTGCGTGTACGCGTGGGACACTGTTTCTGTGCGTGCACCCGCACAGACGCACCCGCGTCGCTTTAATTATAGACCGGGGGGGCCCCTCTTCTTTCCTTCGTCCACCCTCGACACCGCGAAATTGGAAAGCGAACGCGTCTACCACGGATCGCGCGCTCGTTTCGTCTAACGAAGGGTAGCAACATTTTCGACAAACAGCTTTTTGAAGCAGCTCCACCGGTTTCTCAGATCTTTGCAAGAGTGAATAAATTGCTCTTCCTTTTTTGTTCTTTTCTTTCTTGTTATCGTTAGCTAAATTTCCACGACGCTGTCCTCGATAAAACTTAGGCTAAACGTCACAACGTTGGCTAAAAGTCTTTTAGAGGGATTGTTCTAGACAGCCTCGCTCGAAAACCTTTAAGGGAACTCGCTGCAACTTTACTAGGTCATCGAGGAATTGACCGTTTTTAATGCGTTTAACGTCAAACTACTTTGCTACTGAACGAAACTTTCAATGCCACCGACAGACGAAACGCGTTTAACCGAGATGTAAGATTCAACTTTCGAACCTTTTGCTCTTATGTTTTTTGACAAGGGCCATTTTTAAAAATACCACTTTGCTACTGAACGAAACTTTCAATGCCACCGACAGAAGAAACGCGTTTAAGAGAGAAGTAAGATTCAACTTTCGAACCTTTTGCTCTTATGTTTTTTGACAAGGGCCATTTTTAAAAATACCACTTTGCTACTGAACGAAACGTGTTTAAGCGAGAAGTAAGATTCAACTAAGAGCCAAGGGCCATTTTTAAAAACACTTGCAACCGTACAATAAGATGTGACCAATTCTGTCCCCTTCCCCATTACATGCTGAATCGCTTCTTGTTCGGTTATGTGTTAGAAAATCACGTACGAATTAAAGATCGGACACGCTCGCACGCGTTGCCAATTAGATACGCCCACACACCTACGCGAACGTTGCTGCATTGCTACGTGATTGCATCGCGAAGACCCCTGTCCCTGTCGTCGAACGAGCATGTAATAGTTATTAGGAAATAAAATTCATTAACTATGCGAGATGCTTAGGTGCAGTTGACAACGAGCCATTCAAGACATCAAACCGACTCTGATTATGAAAAACGAGAAATGGACCCGAGTCGAGTCACAAATTTTACTCCGTCGCAGAATTGTGAAGAATCGTTCAACGTTTCAACGTTTCTCTCCTTGCCTTCTCGTCGTCGAGAGACGATAACTCGTGAATATCATCCCTATTTCTGTCGTCGAACGAGTACGTACCATCTGTTGGAAACAAAATTCATTAACCACGAGATTACGCGAGCCATTTTAGACATCAAACTACGCCAAGCAACGACTCTGATTGTGAAAATGAGAAATGGACCCGAATCGAGTTACAAATTTCAATCCGTCGCGGAATTGCAAAGAGTCGTTCGACGTTTAATCGAATCACACTGCGAACACCGTACTTTCTCCGTTTCTCTTTGCCTTCTCGTCGTCGAGAGACGATAGTCCGTGTAATTGTAGCCGCGGCAAATCGGATTAGAAACGCAACCCTCTCGAGGTACGTGGTTACGTGCTACTTTAACGTCACGGGCGTTATCTTCGGTCATCTTCGATCGGCATCGCGTCCTATCGAGATTATGCAAATGGAGAACACGAGGAGGCGTTGTCGCGCAAAGTGTAACTCGACTTGGTCGATCTCTATCCGGATATGACGCAGCTCATTTTCACCGGGATGCAGTTGGAATCCATAAAACGCCCGCCCCTCTCCCTGTTTCGCGTTTCTCTTTTTTCTCACGACTTCGAGATTAGAATCGAAAAGTGACAAGATCCGAGATGCAACGGGGAATCCACTGCCTCCAGGTGGACATCGCGTCAACGTTTTCCCTCCTTCGACGAGATAATCGCGTGTACGTACGCGCGTCGCGCGTTCTCGTCGCGAAACGTGTATTTGTTGCAGACGATGCGTGACTATGTTACGTTGTGAATTTAGAAAGAGAGAAAGACTGAAAGGTGACAATTTTTAATACTAATATTTGTATTTATGTAAGAGATTACAGTACTTGGAGAATCGATCAGATCTCTGCTTTGCGAGGCTCCGTTTGAAAATCGTATCTGAGACCAGAACGTTCATTTCTCTCAGATTTCTCGGTCGAGTGAAATATGTAAGTGAAAGTGATAAAAGTGGAAGAATTTTGAACAACAACAGGATGACTCGAATAACTGTAAAATATTATTGAAGCATGAGATATTATTGAAGTAGCAAAACGGAGCACGGCTGCGGACGAGCGCGACACGTTCGTCTAGATTTCATCTATACACCCCGAATGCAGTCATAGGCTTTCTATTTTTAAAAGACAACCCGTAAACGTCTGCAAGCTATGGCGATCGAGTCTCGCCGCCGCGAGACTGAAGATTTTTGTACACACCTCCTCTCACTACGTACGAGTTCCGTTTAGAAAACAACTCTTTGACGTTCTTCGATAAATGTCACTTTGTATCGATAATATCAATAAAGAACTATTCGTTTTATTAAGAGAAAAAAAAAAAAAGTAGATGGGAAGAAACTTTTGGCCTACCCTGTACATGTTTCGAAATAGCGATAAATGACAAAACAACACGTAATATAAGTGAAAGTCACAAATCAATAAAGAACTCACGAAACCTCAGTGGTATCTTATCTGCAATAAAAATCGATACTTGTTCGAATGTCAAATTCTATAGGGTAGGCCAAAAATCACTTCCTGCTAAAATAAATCCGTAATTTTATATTTAATTTAAAATTAATAAAATTCGTTTTTTCTTATATCTTGATGTTTCATCAAATATCATTAAATAATATTATGTTACGAAATATCGTGATAGAAGTGAAAATCATAAATCACAAATCAGTAAAGAACTCACGAAATCTCAGTGATGTCTGTAATAAACTCGTCGATACTTATTTTTTTTTTTTAAATGTCAAACTCTTGCTTATCAATACTTATTCGAAAACGTCAAATGTCGAAACAACGAAACGAGGCGAAATTAACGTAACATAAGCAGATCATTCGAAAATTCGAATTCCACGACACTACGATACAACTGCGAGATTAACTCGCGAGACTAAGTCTCGTTTCGAATTTGCAAAAGAGAACTCACCATTTGTTGAGCGTTCTTCGGCTTCCTGTTCACGTCGATCACCTTCTGATTGGCTGCAACGAAAAAATAAAAATATAATTAATGCACAATGATACCTTCGTCTGTCAGCTAACGGCGAGCAAATCGTGAATTTATCGAGGCGCGTGCATTACATATGGCGTGCGCGTACAGCACGTGACCACGTTACCCCGCGGACTAACGACTTTACTGACGATTTATGTGTTATGGCTAACTGTCCAATACCATAAACGATTCGGCCATTGAGTACTGTTATTTGGCCACTTTATTATCGACGCCTGTTTCATTCACTTTGAGAGAAAAAAAAAAAATGAAAAAAGAACGCGCATGCGATGATCGAAATTTAATATACTCACTGACTGCCTCGACTAGGTCAGCGAGAAGGACACCGTCGCAGAGGTCCGACTGAAGGTCTGTCACCCTTCTCTTGCACCCGCCTCGCTCCAAGTAGTAGTTCGCCCAATCGGTATAGATCTGCAATAGAAACGACACATCGTTAACTCTTTGCATCCATAAATTTAAATTTAAACTTGTATATTTTAATATTATCCTTCAAAAGATACAGGGTGGGCCGAAAGTAATTTTAGCGGGGGTAAGCCAGAAAATCGGGCCTCTTCAGGTGCAACGCTTCAATGCAACGAAAATTAGCGATTGGTTGATTTGGCTCACGTGATTCGCGAGAGGGGATGAGGTAGACCTCGAGTAGGAGTGGCGTTGTCTGGTAGACCTGTTGAGTGATCGCGCCTCTAACTTGTTTGTTTTGTATCGATTCAAATGTTTACATATCAATAAAATTCTTTATTCAGGGCCATTTTATTTCAGCAAGCTTTACCGAAAATTGTTAAAAACATCATGTGTAACCTCCATTTCTGAGGTTCCTCTCTTCATTTAATCGAAAAAACTTTGTCGGACCAAAGGAAGAAAGATGATCAACAGAGTTTCAATCAGAGCTACATAAAGTTATTAGCTGACAAGTGACAGTAATTTCCAGCAAACAAGGACGCACCATCAGTCGGACTTGCCACCCTCTAAATCGAATTTATAGCGCGGTGACAGGTGTTCGACGTCGAAATTGAACGTTCGTAGATTTTCGTCATTACCGTCGACAAAACGGGCACGCCGTTTGTTTCATTCGCATTTTAATCACGCGTTTCACGAGCGTCAGCCAATACAGGAACGTTATCTCTTCTGCCTCTGTTGCAATCGTTCAGGCACACTTACGTTTATTAACTGCGGTGCACGCGAGGCCTACGCGGCCCCCCTGTGCAACCTTCGCATAGCTTTATCGTTTCTGTCTGCTGTACGCGTTCTGTCTATCAAAGACATTACGATTAGATCAACTTCTCCTGTACTTAATGACGACAATCGAGTTTATTCGAATTTCGTGGAACCGAAAAACTGCAATTGCATCGTAATACGAGTGCTGCGCGGCAAATTGAAAAAGTCGTTTATCACGTCACGTGAGATTAAATTTTAATTGGAACTAACACGGTGATTAAAATTTCCATCAGAGACGTTAAAGCGAAAAAAAGAAAAAGGGAACAGGAAACTTTACGGTACGATGGAGTACGTAAGCTTTCATTTATACATTATATTGTAATATATATATATATATATATATATATATATATATATATGCTTATATGATGTACATTTAATTTAATTATGTATACGATTAATACAAACATAAATCCCAGGATGTTATATTGTGTAATTATATATCTCAAGTTTAATAAATATGTATTGTATAATCAATACCTTTATATTACAATATGTAATTGTATTTTAATATTTTCTTCTATAATGTTATGTATTAAAAATTAAATTTTTTAATTTATTTACAATATCGTTTAAATCTCTAAAAATGCACTGTTTTACATGTGTAAAATATCTAATAAAAATGACAAATTGGGGTCGTTTTAACCACTCTGGTAGTTCTAGCGTTAAAGAGGACAACCAATTGTAAGAGACGCCAAACTTTGAAAGTATGTGGTACTCGTCGAAACAAGCAAAAAATTCCTACAACTTGTTAGTAAACGTAGGATCCAAAACCATTGGTTTCCGAGTTACGAGAGGCTTTTGTCACTGAGATGTTATGTTTACAACATACTCGTAAATGCGCACGCAACGATCGAGTTTACGTTTCGTTCAATTGGTTCCAGATACTGATAGAATCTGTTGTGGGTTTAACCGACCGATTCTTTGTAAAATACACAAATAAAAACTTGTGTGTTCTATCGTATTATCATTAAAAGTGAATTTAGCGGAGGTAACCCAGAAAATCAGGGCTCTTCAGGTGCAACGCTAATGCAACGAAAATTAGCGATTGGTTGATTTGGGTCACGTGATTCGTCGAGTAGGAGTGGCGTTGTCTGGTACTGAGCGATCGATTCAAATGTTTGCATATCAATATCAAAATTTCATGGAAAAAAAGTCGTCTTCGTTTCCTAGTCGGAACAGTTACTTCCGGGCCTTTCAGTGAGACGAATCGTACTGAGATATAGTTTCGTATAGTTTTTTTAGAGCTTTTCTATTTCCTTCGTTTTATGTCAGTTCCAACTCGTTAAACACCCAGTATAAACAATACAAATCGTTCGTTCGATGAGATGCCGAGAGAAAACGAGAAACCAATCCAAAACTAAATATAAAAGTTCTCCCGCGAGATCTCTGGTTCTCGTAACCAACGGGAAAGTTATCAATTATGTCCGTTTATCATTTTCCTATTACTTTAACGAAGGCCACTCGAAACAGTCAATTAACGCTTCCTTCGACCGCTCGAGACACGCGCGCTCTTCCTAATCACCTCGAGCGACCGGAAGACGCTCGTTTCTCCTCCAAGAGAACGAGAAGCTACGCTCGGTCGAGTTTCTTTCCTCGGCAAGTAGCAAAAAGATAGGCAAAGAGATTCGTCGGGAGGTTATTGTTTTGGATAAACGCCAATATTTTTCGCGTGTCAAATCTCTTTCTTTTTCTCTCTCTCGAGAGAGAGAGCGAAAGGGAGAGCTTCGGAGAGAATGAAGAGGCGAATCGGAAGAATAGAACGCACACGAGGAGACACAGGTCGAGAGAGGATTGGAGCTCGACGGTAGAAAGGAATTAGTCACCGTGCGTACCGAATCATGCTACGTACGTATGCTCGCGTACGAACGCACACGCTCGTCATCTCTTCCGTTAGCACGCGTAAATGAACTCGTTTGTGCCCTAAACACACAGACACACAGAATCTGTGTTCCTCTGTTTGCACGTGTGTGCGTGCATTCGTATTCCACGGAGGCACGCGTGTATTTACGTACACGATTCGTCCACGTTCGTCTACAGTCGCGTGCGTGTGTATGTGTGTGTGTGTGTGAGACCAGCGAGAAGACTTTTCACGTGTGCTTTGAGCGCGAGACACACACACGCGCGCGCGCGTTAACCCCGGACCGGTCGAGACACCGTACTATTTTTGAGCGCGGCAAAGAGAGAAGCAGGACGAACTTCCTTCATAATTTCGGGTCACCACGCGCAGATTCTAATTTTCATTATTACACGGGGCCGCGAAGCAGAGCGAGCTTCGTGTTCATAGCTTTGCGAGAAGGGGCCCTCGTTTCGCGAGGGTATCGCACGCGCGAGCAATTCCGCGGCACGCTGAACCAGACGCGAGCACGTGTCTTTCGCGCGTTCTAATTAGCGCAGGTATGAACGATTCTTCGCGCTAACGTTCGTTTCTCCAGTTTCTTGCTAGTTGCGAGGACGTCCCTTCATTTACGCGGTACTTTTTATACATCTGAATCGATGCGGCCAGAAAATATATTTTTCTAAAAGTAACAATAACAGTAACATTGCAGATGAAGAAATTCAGTGTTTGTTTTCTACGAGTCAACGAAGACGCAGCGAAAGATACGTTAAAAAAGAAATCGCCCGAAGAAACGAATATTATCAATGAAAATGAAGTCGAACTTGCAGATATGTTATTTCAAGAGACAAGGATAATGAGTTTGTTAATAAGTCAACTGAAAAGAAAAAGTTGTATGTTATTTCAAGAGACAAGGATAATGAGTTTGTTAATAAGTCAAGTGAAAAGAAAAGGTTAATGAGAGGTTTTGAATTACAAGTAGCGATAGTGACAAGCCGACTAAAATTTACTTTTTTCTCTGAAATGTTATTATTGTTATTTCACTTTTTGTTGATCTACGTGAAATAAATATGTATTTCTATAACTTGTACCAACTCTTTTTTATCACTGAAAGTGATCGGGCCTCTTCAGGTGCAACGCTGATGCAACGAAAATTCGCGATTGGTTGATTTGCGTCACGTGATTCGCGAAGAGGCGTGGGGTAGACCTCGAATAGGAGTGGCGTTGTCTGGTACTGAGCGATCGCGCCTGTAATTTGTTTTGTATCGATGCAAATGTTATGTTAACTTGTGTTATGTTCCTTTCTATATTTTGTTTTCTTTTGTACCGACAGGCTCTATTTACAAAAGAGTTGGAAGATACACTGGATGTTAATTGGAAGAAAAATGAAAAGAAATTTTACAAGAGCACAAACGCTCCACGACTCAGTTCCTACTAAAATAAATCTATAACTTTTTTTTAATTTTATAATCATACCAACATTCGCGAGAAACAATTTAACTTGAGTTTAAAATGAATAAAATTAGTAGTTTCTTCACATTTTGCTATTTTATTAAAAAAAAAAGGGGGGGGGGGAAGAAACTTTTGGCCCACCCTATATTACAAACCCATTCCTGTTCCCTGCATCTTAATCTCTCTGCCACAAATTTTACAGTTCCAGTGTTCGCCCTCGGAAACTATTTTTTCAGAATAGAATTTAGCGACAGTCTTTGAAAATTCGTAGCTCGCTCGAGTGGACATTGGCATGCGCGCCGGATGACAAAAAGGCCCCCCGTACCTGTATGACGTTCCGAGTCGAATCGGCCTTGATATCGTCGCTCGATCCGCACACGGATCTCGGTGCTCTGATACACGCCATGACGTCGATACCAGCGGTCGTTAACGTCATCCAAGTCGCATTAATTCACGGCACTTCACGGAGGAATCGCTAATTATCGCGACTTGGCGTGGAACCACCACTGTCCCTAATTACACTCGACTCTCAGTTCCTCGCTGGAACCGATCTTTATCGCCAGACGCGATATAACTTCCTGTATATATCTTCCCGATTAACGGGACGCTCGAATTACGATTTATCGGCGTGACGCAATTAGTTTTCGCAAATTTCGTCAGGACGAAGCTGGAAATCACCAGCGCGTTTGTCCGGCGCAAACAGTCCTCTCGTTCTTCTTTTCCACCTTTCACGATCGCGAAACTAACGTTTGACCCCGCAACCCAAGTCGAGCTTTCCAATGATTCGCTTCTGTGATCACACGATGATTAACTTTCCTCTCAAGCACTTTGTCGAAAATAAATTCGACCGATCGCGATCTGCGTTCGTTCGTTCCTTCGTCCATCAAACGGAACGATCTTGCTGCACAGCCCAATGCACGTGCTCGCACCAGCCGCGTCGTCACGTTCCCTTCGACTCGTACTTACGTTAGAAGCGCGTCGGACGTGCAACAACCGACGTGTAACAATGTGAGACGTACTCGAGTTCGAAGTTCCGTTCGATCCTCTTTCTTCGCGAAAGCGAAATGAGCACGAACGCGAGTGGAAACGGCACAGCCTCAAGCTTTCGTCCAAATTCTCTCGAGGGAACTTTGACGAGCTTGACCACTTTGCAACTGGCGCAACGATCGACCACGATCGACCGTCTAGTCGTTGGGCGAGTCTCGAGGAACTCGACCAACTCTCAACTGGTCAATCAAAATTCGAATCTTCGGAAATTCTTCGTCGCGATATTCACAATCGTTCGATCCTGTTGTTTCTTCAAAGTGTCCATCGCGCACTGTGTTCTTCTACGAAGAACAGGAGACACCGGCGGAGGTTAATGAAACGCGGCGGGGCCCGATCGGTTCTCCACTCGCGGAGAAGGCATCGAGAGATTCTTGCGAAGAGCCGGACGATCGATCACGCTCCTCTTGAGTGGCGGCAACCGAGTCGCGGAGAGAGACTCCGGCCACTCGAAACTTGTCCCGTTCCGCATTATCCAATTATTCAATTTCGCCGGGCGTCGCCACCCCACACTGTGTAAACAGAAACGGCGAGCCACCTCTCTCCTTCTCTCTTTCCTTTCTCACCGCGTGCATGTTATTGCCCGATCGTTCTTGAAGTCAACGAAAGGCAGCGTTGCTACGACAATTCCGGGAATTTTCATTCACTGGAGAAACTATCGGCTGTCGACAATGTTCGAACCGAAACACCTTTCAACGATCACTGAATCCTTTTCGTTTCTGTTTTTCTCTCCGTGCTTTCTCGAAGGACTTGGAGCGGGGACGTGCGTGGGGACACATCGCGAAGGCGAAACTTGTTGCCGAAACAGCGCGTCTCGACGGCGCGACGCACCGGACGTAACTGAATACGCGCGTCGCGCACGCTTCTCCACGCGTACGTACCTTCTCCTTCCATCCTCCTCCCCTCACACCCTTTTATCACGTCACCCGCGTTTTCTTCCTCCGTTTATTTTTTCCTTCTTTTTTCTTTTCTGTTTTTTTCTTTTTTTTTGTTCTTTTTTTTATGCCCGTCGATTCTGTCTCGTTGCGTCTCTCCCGCCTCTCTCTCTTTTCCGACCGAACGAAGAATTGGTGCATTCGGTACGTTCGGTTCGACGCGACACCGGCGTTTCCTGTGCAATTGTCCGTTGGCGAGCAGTTTCCAATCGGGAAACCACCTTTTGTACGTACGTTGAAAGAAATACTTTTGACCTCTTCAACTGCGAACGACAAATGTACTACTTGGCGTGCAAGGAAAGTAATTACTCAATTTGTTGCTTGAATTAAATTTCGTCGTGGGAACGTATTTGTAAATCTTGGACGTTTGGAGACTAGTTCCTTTTACGTCATTTCCAATATTATAATATGTTAATATGATGCAACATTTATTGTAACAATATTATATCTATGTAACATTTTAATATAATATAATATTTATTACAATGTTATAATATTTTCTGTATATTATTCTAATATTTTCTAAATCGCCGACTTGTATCATGCAAAAGGGAATCTGGACATGCATATAATTTCTAATTTCTGTGTATATATATATATATACTGGAAAAAAATCATCTTTCAGACGTCATTTGTTTGAATTCATTCTTGTATAAAAAGAACGATGGACAATTAACGCGTGTAAACTTCCTGCCGAAGCATATTGAATTATATACAATCGCAGATATAGATTCAACAAGAACAGCATCGGTTGGTCGACAATGTACAACGAAGCCTAGACGTTTCATCGGCAAAACATTTCCCAGATTACGTACCAAGCACGTCGTCGAGAAACCCATTCGAAAATGTTCGCCGCGTTCGAAGAAAAATAACACACGAGGATGAATCTAAGTAGATATTGGTGCTCGACGTGTCGTACCTTGCTGTAAGAAATATCATTCCGAAAGGCTAAATTAAATTTCTAATTTGTTTTCGTTCTTTTCGATTCTTTCGAAATTGTGAATATTCAAGCTTTATTTTGCAAATAATACCAATCACGCCTGATGATAAAATTATTGATTTAAAAAGGAAAGAAAAAGCCAGTGCCATTTCCCTGGAATTCAATTCAATTTTACAATTAGCAATTGCACGTAGTCTGTGTTTGACGAGTGTAATCATATCACAGCTGCACGATGTGGATTCACACTTTCAAAAGCTGAGGCATCGCAGCTAAGAGGTTAAACGCGTGAACGTTCGGCTGGCTTCGATCGGTGAGTAATTTGAAAAAAGGATCGTTCGACGCGTGGCAGCGAAGCAACGTTGATCGAAACGTTGCAATTAATTTTAGCTGCGCCCTGTATTCCCCGAAGTCGGAATGAGCGGATCACGTCGCGACTTCGCCGTTCGAGTTCATCTACGATTTCTGGATTATCCGATTTGGATCGTTTAATTAGCCGAGATATTTTGAACAAAATGATTAAAATGGCCAGTTGATAATTTTCGTTTAGATATTTTATAGATATAACATAATAATAATGTAATACATGAAACAGAATATAGATATAATAATATGATATAAAACAATAAAAATAGATATAGTAATACAATATATAAAACTAGGGATTCGAATGATTCTTAAACGATTCGTGAAATACATAAATAAGATTTTCTATTTTTTCTCACTCTTGAAACGTCTCCGATGGAAGTTTCACTCTTTAATCATCGGTAATTCTACTCTGTTAAGATTCAAAGCGCAACTTCGTCGGCTCGGAAATGGAAAATTGATACGAAATTACGACACGGGAAGCCGAGATTAATGTTAATAAAAAAAGGAGGGGAAAATTGATCGAAATTAAGAAGGTAATGAAAAATTGCTGCGCGACTCCTCTCGTGAAGATAATATCTTTTCTCCTCGAGCGAAAATAACGCGACGCGGTCGAGGGATGAAAATAGGAACGAAAGTGGCTAGAGAGTAAAAAAGGGAGAAGAAAAAGGCAGGAAAGGGAGGACCTCGAGACGGGAGGAGCTCGATTGTAAGTCGTTTTAATTCAACTTAACTGGAAACGCAAGAGCACAATGAGCGGAACGACGCTGCGCGGCCATTGTTCCGTAAATTAACAGGATCGAGGAAAGTATATCTATAAATTCGTCAATAAGCGATGTTGGATCGTCGATTGGTGTAGTTGGCCGTGGAAGCTATCAAAAAGATTCCCGACTTGCGCCCAACTTACCGCACTTCATTCGAAGAAAGGAAGCGTTAAGTGACGTTAAATAATAATTTATTCAGGCATTCATATTTCGACGCGTGTAAATGATGAAAGTAATTTTTTAACAAACGCTCAATGTGCCGATGTGACTTCTTTTCTAACTCACGCAGCTAGAAAATGGAAAATAAATCGCAAATTGCATTTTACTTTCTTACAGCACTGTCCCCGTCAAATAACCATTTTCGTGTTATTTATGATTTATTATCTGAACTCAGTGTACTGAATTTAGTGTTATTTTTCGATCGTGGCCTCGCAGCTAAATGCGAAATAATCAGGTGGACCTTAGGCGAATATCAGCGTCAGCCGCGAGGCGTACGTCAAACGTCTCATTTTAATTTCCAAACTAGCGAAACCCATTAAATGCAAATGGGCATCGCCGGTTGTTTTGTCGGCGGACGGGAGAAAAAGAGGAGGACCAGCGCGAACCCGGCGGGAATTTCGCCTGCCCCCGCCCCCCCTCCCTCATCTCTCGTTGGAGAATGACAGCGATGAGGGTAACCATGAGCATTCTTGACAGGTGCTGCACTATCGATTGCTATTCCGAACGATTCACCGTACGAGCACCATCATTAATTGTAATGCCGGCCATCGTGTCGCCTTTTAACGCAGCTATACGCACCTACCCGCAGTGAACCTGCACGATAATCGACGCCAAGTCGAATATCGATCAGCCGCTGCCTACGCTGCCTACGTTCGTTCCCAGGCTTCTCGTCCACATAATTGCTCGTCCGTTTCTGCCTTTAAAGATTTCTCGGCCAGCGATCGACTTCGCTTCAACGACGAGCAACAACGACCCGCGTGTGCGCGCGCGCGTGTCGATGCACTCGATCCTCTCGTTTATTCCCGTGACTCACTCCTCCGTCATACGATGCCGTCTGATTTATGATCCATCCGTGATCAACTCGCCACGCGTTTTCATAAAAAAAGGAAGAAAAAAAAAATAGAAACGAAGAGCGACATAAATTTCCCTTTTTTTGGACGTCGATTTTGTTTGGGAGAGGTAATTTGTAACCTTTTACACTCGGCGGCGCACGTCGGCGAAGAATAACGGGACAGGTGCTGAAGGGCAATTTTTCGTTAATAATTTTCAGTTGAAATTGGACGAAAGATAAATGAAAAATGAAATAAGCTCCGATTTGAAACAGAAGGTCTCTCGGCGTACGTGGAAATAATAATTCGAAACAAGGGTGGCTCTCTTCCGAAAGCTGCCGTTTTCAAGTGTGTCAGCCCGACGATTAAATAAATTTTAATCTCAATTTCGACACGGTCGATTGTGTCAGAGTGAGTATAGACGACACCTCCTCCAACGATTTCAAGGATCGTGACTGGCGAATGAAATCGTTAAAGTGGCGGAACCGTGATTCCCTGGAAATTTAGGGAGATACCGGTGTACGCCACATTTGCAAAAATGGACAGAGGGAGTGAAAGAGGAAGATGGACAAACGCGCGGTCGCGGAAAGTGAAGGTCCAAAGAGAGAGAGAGAGAGAGAGAGAGAGAGATATTGAAAGGCGGAAAAAGGGGTGGCTGCGCCTTTGTCGTCCGATTATGAAGGGGCTACTCGATGGGCGCCAAGAGAATGGGGCGATGAAATTAGGTTTGCCTTGGCCACGATATCGAGACGGGCCAGTCGGTCGAAATGAAAAAGACGCGGAAAAGCGACAAGGGTGGCAGCAAGCCGGAGTAACGATCGCGAGCAAATAATCCTCCGGACGAGATGAAATTATCCTCTTTGTTCGGACGGGACGAGTCGATTGTCCCAGCCTTGGGAAAAATGTTTATCGAGCGAACGTCGATAATGTAGAACGCGGAAGCAATTTGCACTCGTGGACGAGCGTAAGTTGGCGCAAAAGAGATTTGTTTTGGCATCCGTAGAAGACACTATATGTACATATATGCGTATCACAGATTGGATTACATTTTCTACTAGATACTGTGCAGGCTGTCTCAGTGTCGATGATATGAACGCGTGAATGAAATTTTTCCGAGAATATGCGTAGATTTAATATACTGTAATACACTGTACATCGAGACATTGAAAATTTCTACCGTTTTACTTTGTAATTTCAACTATCGTCTTGAACGATCTTTACGATTTCTTCGTAACTTCAACTATTATTTTAAACACAAAATCCCTGTTTCATTCAACTACTTCATAATTTTAATTATCTCGAACATCTATATGACTCCTCCATAAGGATTTCAACTGTTATTTTAAACATAAAATCCCGATTTCATTCAACTGCTTTACTTTACAATTTCAATTATCTTCAACATCTATATAACTCCATTCATAAGGAACATGCACATGAATATAACAATTAAAGACAGAAATTTTTCATGTTATATTGTAAGCGGGCAAAAATATACGACCTAACGATGTGCACTTCTTTGGTCCACACGTTCGAGTAACGCGAAAGGAGAGACAGTCAAAGGTACGTCGATCGCGAAAATTCTATTTGAATGACAAACCCGCGCGGACGTAAAAATTTATACGCGCGCGAAAGCTGCACTTGGTGCGCTCGTTGCCCTCTTTGTTTCCCGACGGTCGTCGCCCTGAATTTTTCTTCCTCTGCGAAGCGCCCGTTGCGAACGAACCACCCCTCTGTCCGTGTCCATTTTTCCCTGCCTCTCTGTTTCTACATTTGCCATTTCTCTTTGTACACGTACGCTTTTGCCGCGTGCATTCGCGGGGGAGGGCTCGGTCGCATTTGCAAATCGTATTTGGAAATAGCCAACAAATTTGAAAATTGTCCTCAACGTACGATTTTCTGGCGAGACGCTTACGAAGATTTATTTAAGGACGAGTTGGCCGCGACGTTTCTTCGCCACGCGATAAAAACAAAAGTTGCCAGAGTTGAGAACCTTCGTAACCGAGTTATCGTCCCCCAAGAACGAACGAACGAACGAACGGAGGATGCACCCTCTTCCCTCAGGATGAGAAGCGTACGTGTCCTGCAGCGAGGGTACGGGACGTGTCGTACCCTCCCGAGATTCGAGGAAACTCGTTGTCATGGCTACGAAAATCCTCGGAAGAACAAGTTATTTTAACGCGGCGGCAACTTTCGTGGCAACCCGTATCCGAATTGTCGCCGGTTTTTACGACTTACTTTCGTGGTCCACCTTACGGGACAATCCCGTAAGAGTTATAACCCTCTGCGAGCAAGATCGCGCGTGTATTCATACGTCTTGCGTTCCTCTCGCTCCATCTCGCGAGCATAAGCCGTCTTCTTCACGGGCGAGGAGAACATACGAAGAGAATATCGAAAGTTCAAGCTTGCTGTGCATTACCTCGTGCAAATTAATTGTGCAAAAATTTCTTCTCCTTTTTCTTTACTATACTTTTCCCTCCTAGTTTGCAATTTTTTTTGTTACATGTTACAGTTACAGGTTAAAGTACGTGAAAAGCAGAATTAGTTTTTCCTTGTATCTCGATGTTTTGTTAAGAAAGAAAAAAAAACAGGTGGGAAGAAATTTTTGCAAATTTCCCTTCACTTTTGAGAATTTTTACCCACCTTACACGGGTAAGTATCGCCGTTTATAAATTGTAAAATAACAAGGGGAAAAATTTTAGAAAATCGATCTTTTCTTTAATTATAAACTCGCGCGTACAAGATTTCTGTCGAAATTACAAATACTTGAATAAAACAGTAGAAATTTTATCGGAATCGAATCGAAGATAATAATAAAAAGAAATATAGATAGTTAACGCATTCCAATAGCGGATTAATTAAGGCTGCCACTGTGTAACACTAATTTACCGAAATTACGCGGCATAACTTTCGAATATAACTATATACGGGGCGCACTGTTCGCCATTAATTATAACTTTGGGGTAGCTTTCAAAGACGCGAACTTGGAGAAGTCGAGAGCCAGAGAAGCCACCCTTTGGAATCGCGATAACACTCGTTAACATCTCGTCTTAATTTCCCCGGAACAGCAGTGGAAACCAGTGTCCTCTCTCCTCGTCCCACCGTCCCGAGCCGGCGCCACACCGGTTATGTTTTATGAATGAATTACGCCTACGCGTCATTACGATGCACGCGGGCTAAATATATGTGCGCACGTACGTACGTGGACCAGCGCGCAGGCTGGGGCCGAACGATGCAACCGAGTGCCCTAC
>KQ436003.1:165229-191716 GCA_001276565.1 Melipona quadrifasciata | reverse complement strand
ACGCACAGCAGCGCGCGGAAAGGGGGTGGACACCCTGTCAGGCAAAGCAATTTTCCTGGGGCTGCAAATTGGCAATTGGACGATAAATGATTTAGGTCGCGTAAGCGCGTACCGACGTGTAACTTTCGCTGAACTGGACGGGAGCGAGCCTACCCCAAGGCGAAGCGCATATCTCTGCCTGTTCGACTATCTTACCGACAAAATAGATCTTTAATTCAATCGCTGCCTCTCGCTGAATCACGCCCCTTCATAGTTGTAACTATAAATCGACACCGTGACTTTATCCGTAACATTTGTTTCTTTAGATCGAAAGAAAATGAAATGATTCGATTTTAATAATTTCATACAGGGTGGAAAGAAAAGTTTGGTCAAAATTTTTTTCTTTTTTTTTGCATTGTATTCTACTTACCACAAAGATAAAACTTTTCCAAGGAACCATAGGTCGCGATCTAATAGTTCTCTTGAAAAATGGCAAAAAAGTTTCTTAATCGTTTAACAGCACGCTTGTGTCCTAACAGCGACTTTATAGTGGTGGACGCGTGGATGTCTATATTAAGTAATGTTTATATTTCAAAACAGTTGGTTTTATCATTTGATCATTTAGATTCACATTGACGCTACAACTATAAGTGTTAGTGAAATTTAATCCAGAACTGTAAAGTCACTGTCATCATTTAACATTGCGGACGCGTGCGTCGTAACAGCGACTTTATGATTCTGGACGCGTGGATGTCTATATTAAGTAATGTTTATATTTCGGAACAGTTGGTTTTATCATTTGATCATTTATATTCACATTGACGCTACAACTATGATAAGTGTTAGGGAAATTTAATCCAGAACTGTAAAGTCACTGTCATCATCTAACATTGCTGATGCGTGCGTCGTAACAGCGACTTTATAGTCCTGAATTTGGTTTCACAATTGATTTATCATACTTGTAGCATCATACAGTGTGAATCTAAATAATCAAATGATAAAACTAACTGTTAACATTATTCGAAATATAAATATTACATAATACAGACATCATAATGTCGCTGTTAGAACTCGTTAAGTGATTAAGAAACTTTTTTGCCATTTTCCAAGAAAACTATCATAGTTAGGTTACGACTTATGGTTCCTTGAAAAAGTATTACCTCCGTGACAAGTAGAGTATAAGAAAAAGAAATTTTTTGACTTTGAAATTCAAAGTTTTTTCCATCAAATCGAAGGTGTAGAGTTCATCTGTCATAGCCATGGAGAAACTTTTCTTCCCACTCTGTACATCTCGTGTCGTCGATGAAACGTTCTGGTCAGTTTTTTTTCAAAAATATCTGTGCCGTTGATAATTCATTCTCGTCGTTGGATTCTGCATGGTGCAATACTAACAAAGTTGGTGTACGCGTTGTTACCTGCGGCTAGACGATATAAAGCGCAATCCGCTTTTCCCAACGTGCGTTGAATTACATTGCCGTAAGTAACTGCGGCGATTAAATAGATACAGAAACAAGCATATTGTTAGGTGTAATCGACCGGAAGAGGTAGATATTCCAACTCTATACGCTACTCTGTACCCTACAGTCTCCGCTTTTCCTCTTCTACCACCGGTAATTTACGTTTCGATGATCTGGCACTCCACCAACGTCGAACACACGCGCTTTATTTCTTTTTCCTCTCTCCTTTTTCGTTCCTTTTTACCCTAGCCCTTTCAGTCGCGCCTTTTTTCTCGACGTATGTTATGTTACAGCGAAACACTTGTGTACCTTGCCGTGTAATTCCATCGTCGATCACTAAAATCTGATCGCATATTTTTCTCACGGACTTGGGAATAAACGTCGTATAACCTTCAAACGTGAAATTTCACGTGAAAATAAAGGATCGTCCGGATTGACGAAAAACTGAAGAGACAATACTAAACCTAAAAGTTATTCGAATTGGCAAATATTATTGCAGATATCAAAATGAAAAGGTCCTAACTGCGATTCTACTTTACAATAACGAGTAATTTCGCTGTTGTAATTAGCCTGCCATACTGCTAGTGAGACTTAAATTGATATACCAAGTACAGACAAGTCTTAAAACCTCTGTAGAAATATTTATTGGTATGTATTTATATATTGAATGATATTATCACCATGATAAATATACAAAATGGCCAAAATGGACTAATTTATAATTTTCTATTAAATTTTATGCGTATATTTGTAACAGTTATGTATTTTTAGATACTCGATTTTTAATAAAACATATTAACAGAAATATATGTATATGTATGTGTATATGAATGCGTATGTTTACACATATGTGTATATATATATTAATATATATATTATCCATCTATATTATCAATCTATTAATATATATATGATTATATATATATATATATAAATTATATTGATATTGTTAACTCTTTCTCGTACCATGTACTTTAATTTCTTTGCTACCAACATGACACTTTAATCGTCGATAGCTCTAGCATTAATTTTCTCTGCACTGCAAAGTCTGTGCCAAAAAGCACTCGGTATTACAGAATTTGCGTTGTCACCCTTAACGTTCCTTTGTAGCTGAAATCACGCCGTGATTTCCTCAATGTGTTTCGCACATATTCCGTTAATTACTTTAAAGCAGAGACCAAAGGGTCGTGACGGTTAATAAACAAAGTCAATTCCTCCTTTGATCGTAGAAACGATCCGGCTGTGAAACTACCCCGGCGTAATGAAAACAGCTCCGTCCTCCTCGTTCGTCGTACGACAGAGCGAAACAAAAGAGCGATTCCCTTGCAATATATATAAGGAGGAGAAGTGCAGGCCTTCTTCCTTCTAGCTATCGAAAGATGCTGGTAGCTAGTGGCATCCCTTAAAGTAAACATCGCGGGAGAGCAAACCGAGACGCGAAACTCTGCTCCTTCTCGGGGGGGCGGGTGATCAAAGCGTCTTCACACCCCCGGGCAGCATATTTGATAACCTCGCCGACCGTTCCTCCTCGCAAAAATCTCCAAGAAAAAATTGCCAAAAGTCAGGAAAATTCATTGCTATCGACTTGCCGATCTACGAAACGAGGGATTCGTATTTCAAAGAATGAATTTGCTGTGAGTAAATCCAACCGTTCCTCCTCTCGAAAATCTCCAATTGCTCCTTATTGAAAAAGTTGCTAAAAATTAGCACCGATTTCGAGATTTAACTCAAAAAATTATACGTCCACTGTTACTTCTCTTGTCCACTCTTACATTATCTGTTTAATCAGTTTTCAATTTTTCTTTGTCTTTTTGCTTAGTATTTCAAAAAATGACTGTTTCCCCTCTCGAGAACCTTCAACCAGAAAAATTAGTCGATCTACATCAATCAATATTTCAAAAAAATGAATTTGTGGGAACTGCGAGCAAACGCGTCTGGAACGGCCAGTCGTTGAAACAGTCGAAGCAAGAAGATTGCTCGGCAAATTCGACGAGGCGGTTTGCTGGTCAAATATTTAAAATCGAAAACGGCAATCACGGGGCGCGGTGACCGGGGCTCGTAAATCGGCGAGATCGGGCGTCCCGTCACTTTTATCAATTCCAGGCCGAAAATGACCGAGGAATAAAAGCGCCGTCGCGCGGACCGCCCGCGGCAGCTGAAGTGAAATGAAGTAAAACTCGATAGCGTCGTACCGCAAATTTGCAGCTCGGTTTCCGAAATTAGCTCGATGAGGGACGTGAAAATCGGCTCTCGCGCGATCGAAACCTGCCTCCGGGCACGAAGCGCAAAAGTGAGCCGGGGAGCCGACCGGCCAACGAGCAGAGAGTCGCAGGGAAAGAAAGGGTGCGAACAACCAATGAGCAGCCGTCCAACGGAAAGACGGAGGGAAAACCGACGGGGAAAAAACAGAAAGCAGAGAAAAAGCAGGAAAAAAATAAAAACGAGAGGAGCATGGGGCGAAATCGAGGCGGAAACGACGGAAAACGACGCGCGTAAATACAGATGAAATACCGAAACGTAGGCGAAAGAGAGGCGAAAGAGGAACGAGCGGAATAACGAAAGAGGAAGAGGCAATTCGCGTTAAACTCGAGTCGGCAATTCGAGCGCGAGCTTCCGTCGAAATTGCTTCCGTTTTTCAATTAATTCGTAACGCGACCTCGCGCGCATCAGCCTCTGGATATACGCGTACGCTCCTACCTGGCAAAGAGACAAACGACGACGTGTGCTCTTGACAGCTCATTTCCAATTCGAGAATCCGGCTAACCGCATCAATTACACCTTCCGACTTTCCAAGTCGAGTATTTTCGAGGCAGGGACATGTGTGGATGCAAAGAGTGTGCGGATTTATTTATCGAGAAGATAACCGGACGAGCGACCCAAATATGCATCAGACAACTGTACGTTGTGCCATAAGTCAATCCCACAATTGGTATCGAGGTACCAAGTTCTAACTCAGCTCGTTCTCGCAACGTGCAATCAATACTTTATATTATATTTATATCTACTTTATTTGTCAGAGTTTGAGTTTATCGAATTAAGTGTCTCTAAATTTCCTAAATTCCTAAAGCTCCCCTCATTCGCGTACTTTGGGTAACGCGTGTCTGTCGACGTACTCGCGATTTGGAAAGGAGCTCGGTACCTGCTGCGTGGTTTTCCCCCGATTCTGCCACTGGTAGAAGTGCTCGACGTTCAGGGACCACCCAGGTGCGAAGCTGAATCCCTCTGTCGGGACCTGGGACGACGCAGCGGCCGCGGCGATTGCTTGCTGGTACATCGGGTCGGGCAGCTCCGTGTAGAGACCCCGTCTGCCGAACCACCCGCCAAACACGCACTTGTCGTCCGCTTGACCCACATCTTGTCGCGACTGCATCAACTCCTTCTCCAGCGTGTACAGCGACTCGAATTCCAGAAACGACATGCCCGGCTCGTTTCCACCGGCCGTGGACGAGATGCGAACCCCGAGACCCATCTCCTCTTGCAGAAAGTCCTCCTCGAACACCGATATGTACCTTCTTGGAGAACGTTTGGGGGAAGACTTGGGACAATGCTGTTGCTGCGCCTGCTGCCGCTCGTCCGGCTGTGAGTGTTTCCTCGGCGACTTTTTGCCGGTCTCGACGCTCTGAGCCACTCGACGAGGCGACGACGAAACGGAGGACTTGGCGGGACTCGACGAGGGCGAGTCCGTGGACGATTCCTGCGACTTGTTCCTAGACGAATTTCCAGTCAACGGGGAGAGCGATTTTGGCGAGGTCAGTTTGCAGATTTTGCTCTTTGGCTTGGCCCCGTTGCTGCTTCTTGGGAATATCACGGATGGCTTGAGTCCCGGCGTGCCAGACATTGTGACCACATTTTCCGCGGCACCGTGGCAAAATCACTGGAAACTTCCCGATGAATCATCGATGCTTGCCGTTTGCCCCCTCAAATTCGTCCCCTCGGACTCTTTTACTCGGCGTAAGAGTTTCTCTTTCGATAAATTTAATCAACGACACGTACAATCGCGTATTATCGCGAATTAACGGGAAAGAAGGTAGGAAACTACTAGAAAAAGGAGAGCGAAGAAACGAAGGGAAATGGAAATCCGTGGACCGCTACCTCGAAATTACACCGCGCAATTGCCGAGTGTGGAGAGCGAGCACCCTTAGAAGGATCCTCGGCAGGACTGACGGTGTTTCAAAGCGCCCGATGCGCCACAGGACGACGTAGCCGCGGCGCGTTTGTGCGCGGGCGCACATCGCTTCGACGAATCTACAACAACGTTCACACGGCCACGCGCGGCCAAATGAGAGGCGGCGAGAAGCCGCAATTATTTCACTTACGGCACTGCCTCGGAAATTTCCGACCAATTACTTTGCAAAGTTACTCCGACAGCGTTTTGCCGAATTTCGGCGTCCGCACCGGTGACAAATCGTCCGTCGGCCAGCGTGAGAGTATTGTGGCACTCGTGGTATTCCCTGCAACGTGCAAGTTGCAAACCTACGTGTTTTTGTTATCACTGAGCGTAACCCAGAAAATCGGGCCTCTAGGTGCAACGCTGATGCAACGAAAATTAACGATTGGTTGATTTGGGTCACGTGATTCGCGAGGAGGCGTGGCGTAGACCTCGAGTAGGAGTGGCGTTGTCTTGTACTGAGCGATCGCGCTTGTAATTTGTTTTGTGTCGATTCAAATGTTTGCGTATCGATAAAATTTTATGGCAGTCGTCTTCGTTTTCTTTCAGCGAGACGAATCGTACTGGGGTACAAGTCGTGCAGGTTTTTTGTTTGTTGTCGTTGTATTGTTGGATTTTATTGGCACCGCGTGAGAAAGAAATATTAGTGACACAAGTGCGCAACATTTCAAAAGCAAGTTTTTAAACTAATTGTTAAAATTATTATATTCTTTGAATATATTGAAATTCAACCAACTGAAATGTATCATCACTCCTTTGCACTCGTGTTAGTGCAAAATTTTGTTCATCAAATTTCGTGATACCAAATATTCCACGCTAATTCGTAAGGCTCCTTTCAGTTCTATCTAAAAAGTCGTTTCTCTGTTCGCGCTGGCACTTTTTATCGTATCGGCAGCGCCGTTAAACGGATCGAAAGATCAACGACTTGTTTGTAAGAAGGCGGCCGTTCTTCGGTGAGTACGTACTTATTTTTTTTGTGTCTCTTGTTGGCGAGAGGAGGAACCGCGATAAGGAGGCCGACAAAAGCTTCGAGGGTCAATATCGAAAGGTGGTTTTCCCTGATCTTCGATCGCTGGCGCGCATTTTCGAGAGGGGTTCGAGCAAGAAAAAATCACGAGCAAGGCGTGTGTACACGGGGGGTGAATATTATAAAAGCACTCGAGAAAGGAGAGAAAGCTGCCGGCCTGGTGATGACTGCGGAATCGGCGCCGGTATGGAAAAGGTACATGAAAATGTTCGACCCTCGGAGGAAGTTTCTTCCCCCCCAACGATACGACAACGTGACGAGTGTCGGCACAGTGCAGGCATACCGTAACCCTGACTGGATCTACATATCGATAGTAAATGCTCAGCGCACCAGAAGATTTTTAATGCATGCTAAGTAACTCGTGGCCGTCTAATCAGATTTTCTGGCTACGAGGGTCGCGTTAATTAAACGACAGTGATTTACAGGCTGCAATACGAATATCGATATTGCGATACTTTTTATACTACATTCCGCTGCTTTTTTTCGTCGGAATAATTTTATTTATTCGCTCGAGACCTGCGTCGTTAGAATTTTTTTGATATTATTTCAAAGATTCGAAACGTACTCGAAAGTACTTCTCTTCTAAAGGAATTCTTCGCCGAGCGAACAAGAAAGATCGATACGTTCGCATCTATATAGGCACACGTGCTGACGAAGGGGTGATTAGAGGGTCCTCGAAATAATTAATAAAGCCACGCCGAGCTTATGCTTGTCTGCTTTCCGATTTCTCGTTTCCCATTCAATGGCCTTCCCGGCGACTTACTTTTCCGTTTCCACGAATTCAATATAATAATGCAGACCGACGACCCTGTGGCTTAGTCCTGTGGATCAGTGGCTCCCAATTATTCGGCTAAGAAAGCGCAGCCTGCACACCGACGAAGAAACGTGGAAATTATCGAGAAGCCGATGACAACCGCTACCAACTTCCGACTACGCAAAGGGTGGCTTACGGAAAGCGTTATTGCCATGTCACTGGCTTCGGGATTATTACGAATCACTTTTTCCACATGAAAGTGAACCCCTCTGTACACGAAAAGCTCTCATATATGTTTCTCTTTCTCTTTTCTCGTTCGAATGAAACCTCCGTCGATTACACGGGTATCGATTATTTAATTGGTTTTTCTGCTTTAGATTTGCTAAACCTGCTAGGTCGATCAGCTCCAATGAACTACTTGTCACGGGTATCAGTGAAGTATGTGTCGAGTATGTCTTAAACGCATACATTGTTATTTTCTATAAATTATCCCATTATTATTTTCTATATTATTATTATTAGATTATTTCCTACGATTTCAATCAGCAATTTGCTGTACTTGTATGTAATACGAATAACAATCTAACCAAAAAATATATAATACGAAGAAATTACATATTATATATAATATGAAAGAACCAAAAAAATATAAAACATAAAACAGTTAATAATGTAAATATTTTTAACTCGAAACGCAAATGAAGATTTAACGCTTGAATGTATAAAGTGTGAGAATGAAAAGGAAGCGTTGAAGACGCCTCCATAGAAATTCAAATATTTCTAGAATGCGCGCGCAGCCGACAACGGCCCATTCAATGCACGCATATTGCCATAAAACTCTTGCATTTGAATCTGACCAACTTTACACAAATATAACGCAAAATACAGCAGTTAACGTTCAAATTTCGAATAAATTTCATTGGCTTCGTGTAAATCAGCCAAATATAAATATTTTTTATATTAACAAGATTTGAAATTTGTCGAAATTAAAGGTTAGAAACTCGAACGCAATGTACAACGTATACATTTTCTCCATTGTTAACGGTGAAAAATGAAAATCGTTTAATAACTATATAGATCAAAAATTGATTTAAAGGTTAATTCGTTGTACAATTCGTTGTACAATGGCTTGAAAATGTACGAGTAAAAAAAAGGAATTCCCTTATGCAGAAAGCTCTTGTGGCTCGTCTTACCTGTTTCAGCTCCGATATACGAAGGTTTTTCGTTATGATCGTCCTCACGATTTACCAAACACGGGACCGGATAAAGGATAAAAGAAACAGATTCACTTACAAAGTCAATATCACTGGAAGAAAAAAGAAAGACTCGACACATTCGAACGGGACGCGCGTAACCATGTTATATCCCCGCGCGCGGTTTCGCGACTGAGGGTGGTGAACGACGCGGAATAAATGGCGGATGAGTTCGATTCACCTAAGAAGGATATTCGAATTCCTTGCGAGTGAAACGGAATTTCTAGGAGGAAATTGCTTCCTTCCATATACTCGGCAGAAACCAATTTCTGTTACACGCCGTAACGTACAAAAACCCATTCGACTCGAAAGATATTAAATTCGCGGGAAATCATACAAAATTCGAATTCAATATGCTTTAGGTAAGAAGACATTCAACCTGTTTCTATCTTAAATTGTAATTTCTTTTGCAAACATGCGAGAGTTTCGTGAGAAATAATTTATTTATTTATCGTTTAAACAATGTATGCGTATGTGAAATAGGTGTTAAATGTATAAATGTGATTTTCAAGAATACGTTAAACTGCTAGTGCATTTCCATCTACGAGGTATGAAGTGTCGCCATCCCTCGGTAAGGAACAACACCAATAGTCATTCTATTTCATGGTATGTATAGACAAGTGTAGGACAAATTTATCACCATTGATTAAAAAATAGATATGAAGTTGTGTGAAAAACTTTGTCTGTTTTTCGTGTTACGTTCTTAAATACCGATTTTGAGAAAGAAATCAAATCGTTTCTTATATTCTCTGCGATCTATTACGATAGTCAACAAGAATGATAATTTCAAACGATATTTATAATAAAAAAATTTGCTTTGTTAAATCAATTGTCTTATTTTAGAATAAAAAAGCTTAGAGAATGGTTACAGAAAGGGGTTCTTTATTTTCTGGGCCAAATTAAAAAATATATAAAGTAGAGACTGCAGCGCCAATGGAACGGTGAAATATGTAATTAAAAAATGTACATTTCCCTATCTATAATACTGGAATACAGAGTATAAACGTCAGATTTAAGCGGGAAGTACAGCAAGAAGAAACATCCAGAAATTGTCAGGTAAAATTACAATCAAAGCTTTTAGATCGTCTACGATTCAGTACAGTGATTAGTTAAAAATATATACATATATTCAATGCAGTTCTTCGTTGGTGTATCCATTTCCATGTATGTATACCTACATGTACATACATATATATGCATTTCTCAATGCCGTCAAAATAGTTAAATTAAATATTTAACATAGGAAATTTTTATATCGATGTAAATGTAACAATATTATTGGTAAAATTTTAAAGCAATCATGGAAATTCGTACTGATTAAATTGTCGAGTCTAGTGGAATCTATACTTCAAATCGTATATCAGAATGCTGTAAGTATAAAGTTAACTATTCATGTTAATAATTAGATTGGTATGTATGGTTGTAATTATATCCCATAATTCTTTTCCTTAAATCAGGTAGACTCTATTCGTGCATGCTCGGGCCCTCATTCCATCGAATTAGTTCATGGCACGAACCTGTTGCGCGGGGAGGGGTAGTCTAGTGTCGAAAATCAAAGTGGACAGACGTATCACTCCGCGCGTGACATTTATTAACAATGTAATCTTTCATCGTCATCTTTCCACTGGTCCTGCCCTACGCTACTCTTCATATTATTTAATCAACGTACGTTTTTATTCGATGATTTATCAAATATTATTGTAATTTATTCTTATTACTTGGGTCGTCTTTTTTGGTGGTTACATTTACTGGTAACTTGTAAACAATCAAAACAGCATTTGATCTTAGTCGTTGCGTCATTTTTAGTCACAATTTAGTCATTTATATATTTGTCTGACTAATAAAATCTTTCCTTTTTCAGGAAGATATGCTATCATGAATAGATTTGAACATATTCTGCGCTTACAGCATCCGCGCGTATTGCGTAGCTTTGTTCAACTTCCAAGAAAAAGGCGCCATATTTGATTCACTGCAATGGCGGACATTCAAAAATCAAAGATGCAAGTAACTTTATACTTTGTATATTTATCATTATTTCAAACTTTTCAAATAATCAACACTGTAGAATAACCTTTGAGAATAAATTATAATACTTTATGCTTTATTATAGATTTCTTTCAATCTTCGCTTCTTCCATGAAATTAATAATTTTTGTTTGACGACGGATTTGACAATGATTTGTTCTGCGGTATAATTACACCGATAACAACGTTCTTCGCATCTTATGGTGAGTCGCACGCATTTTTGTTCCTCTGATTAATCAATCATGTCGTAGAACAGGATTGTATTACGTAGAATTTTTGACAAACAATAGTTTCTTGTGTTTCGAAAAATTAATTATGGTTTTCTTTAGCGTATCATAAAATATCACAATTGTTCTGGTATTCTTTAAAGAATCAATGGAAACACAGTGTTTCAAGATACACGAACAATTTATTATATTCTAAATTTTTACTCAACAGGCTAAGTTAAATTCTCAATTGGTTGGATTATTTAAAGCTAAATTAGGTTAGCAAAAGCAACCTAGATTACACGGCTAGTGGCAGCGAGAAAGCGATCTCCTCATGAATGAGAGAAACGCGCGCACTTTACACGCATGTGACCGCCGCCGTGCTTTGTGCAGAATCGTCGAAAGAGGGTGGAACGTAATTCCTTTGCACCACGTGGTTACACACCCACGGGACTTGCTCTACCCCCAGTGACTCATAAGATTTATTGCTTTCTCTGCAAGCACTACTAGACCTTCCCAATTTTTCGTAATGTTAGGACAGACTAAACATTCGTAGATTCTCATTTCGTGGGATGTACGATTAGAATTTACTTCGTTTCTAGTTGCAAAAGTCAACGAACGACATTCAATGTGATTTAGCGTGTAACTTGCGAACAATTGTTACAGATGCGTACCTGAGCTTGTCGTTTCTCGCAGGTACAGTTCCGCAACTTTTCCAGCTGCAGCTCGATTAAGTAAAACGCAGTGTACTTCTGACTCTCCGGGGACAACGGTGAATCCGGTGATCCGAATCCGGAACTTTTGCTGCCACTGTTCTTGATCGAACTTCTCGATACGTTCTTCACGTTTGTCGACGTATCCTTCAACGGTGACAGAGGAGACAGGGGCGAACCGATGCCTGAACTCTCCGAACTAGAATTCACAAGGCCCCTCCCATTCGAGGCGTGCTTCGTCGCCTTTAGTTTTGGAATCAAACTTTTTTTCTTGGTCGTGTCCAACTTCCGCGTAGCTCCGGGAACTCTCATAACTTTCGACGCCTTCGATCTCCATTCGAAGGATTCTCGATACAATCTCAGACCGAAGTCTTTCCTCGTATTAACTTTTAGACTGTCTTTCGATAATTCTCGGCACGAATCGCGGGGTTTATCGTCGTTTGTCGTCAATTCGAATGATAAATCAGTCGAATTTCTCAATCTGGTCGTCTCAGTTTCACCAGTGCCGCCTTTTTGCGCTGCCTTGTCTTTCTGAGATTCCTCGCGTTTTTGCACTTTACTGGTAAATTCGTTGCCCTCTTCTTTTCCCGTGTCTTCGTCCGAGTGTTTTGTAATTGAATTACGGAAGGTGAGAAATAGTCTCTCGTCCGAGCTGCGATCTAAATTTCGTTCCTCGTTGAAAGATCCTACGCTAGACGACAGATCTTTAAATTTTTTAGCGTCCTCGTTCTTTCCGCGTGTATCCTCTTCACGGGGGGTCGCGCAAGAGCGAGGGTGCTCTAAACCGTTTCCATTATCTTCAATGGCGGAATCTTCCATCTCGTTTGATCCGCGCTTACTCGCGAGGAATTCGGGAACGACGTTCTCATATCCTAGCAATCGGCTATCGAACGATTTCAGAAGCCTCAGCCCGTAACCACCGGCACAATCTTTTACCTCGTAATATTCTACATTCTCGAAGGTATTGCCCGATATAGAAACCGACGTGTTCAGTGACGTGGGCCTTCTTTTCACGGTGCCGGTCTCGTGACTGGGGGAATCCCAATCCACGTGGAACGTTCTTCTCTTATTGTTAGACATAGTAACACTCTGCATATGAACTATTTTACATCCGTGTCGAAACGGAAGTTTTGTCGTCGCTTAGGCAACCTTATTTTCGATGAAAACACGTGTAACGATAAATTGTGCGACGTTCGAGTAGCCATTGTGATTTCTTTTTTAAACTGTTACACTTTTAACACGAAAATAAATATAATAACAAAGTGAACAAATTGGTAATTGGAAAAGAATTTACGTCTATTTGATGTCCGTGTCGAAACGGAAATTCTGCCGGCACTTTTCCATTTTTAATCCTCTCCACTAAAGTAATCGCAATTACCGTCCACCTGTATTTGTATCACTCGCCAATTTTCACTTGACTTTTCACAGTTCTCTTTCCAGAAAGAGAAGTAAAAATCACAGTGTCGGTATCCAATCACTCGGATTCACTTCGCTGAAGGTTTCTGGAAACTGAGGCGGTAAGAGGACAAAGTAATCCAAAGAGAAGAAGCGAAAGAGCGTGAAAGCTCGTCAACGCCAGAGGCGTTGAGAGAAAATCAGAAGGTTCGACTCGGCCTGCCAATGAAACAGATAAGCGTATTTTTGGGTTCTTGCACTCAGACAATAGATGCACTTGCCAAGGGTGCCTCCGGCAAACTGAAACCACCCCTCGGCACACAATCACCCTCCGGCGTTAGATCGGGCGCTAGGAACGAGCGTGTGCACATGGAAAAATCCATGGGACCCTAAGCGCCTAGTCCAGCCCCCTATCATAGCTTTGGGGCTAAAAACTAATTACATTCGGCTACGGGGTTGGTGTATGATCGTGCCATATTGCAACGAGCAACACTCGTTCTTACCAATGCGGTATTATTATGAATTCCACAAGACAGGTCCCATCCACCGCTGGAAACCCTTTCAATCGTTCGTGTGTTGACACAAACGATTACCCTTGCTTGTTATGTTGTGTTATGTTATCTTTACTACCGAAGGCAAAATATAAGAGCAGACGGCAGTCTGAATTTTCTCATAATATTTTTGAAAATTAAGGTCAACAAATTCGAGGGAGGAACAAGTAAGGAATTTCAAAGTCTTCAAAGTCTTGGCATCTTGAAAGTCCATCGTCAGTAGTTTAATCAGTGACAATAGACACTTCTTCTTATCGGGCAGGCTCGATCTTATTGCTTTCGTAACGGAATGCCCGCTGCCATGAATATCATTTGGATAAAATCTCATCGGCCTACCCAGCGACCGTAATCCAGGGGTCTCGAAACCCCGCACCACGAACCAGTCACCACATCCCCTAACTCTTCATCTGGACCGTAAAAATAGAAGAGCGATACAGACACGCCTCGCGAATCGTGTTGGTGCATTTTTAAATAAACGCGTCTAAACGTACAGATGGTTCGTTCCAAAAAAAAATCTAGTCTCTTTGTGCTAACTTTCTTTTCCATTTTGTTAAACTTTGCTCGTCACTCGATTGATGAAAATAGTGCTTTCCTTCGGTGTAGTTCTGAATACTGTGTATTTGTACAATACAAGAAGAGGATACAGTATTTGTACAAATTGTTGCGTAAATTTAACGATAGGAAAGAGATTGGAAAATTGAGAAGCGTACGCGGTTAAGCGTTGAAAATGAAGGGTTCACGTTATGTAGGATTGCGTGGGATATGTTTTGACGTTGATTTTGCGAGGGATCGCGGTAACATAATGGACCTTCAGCGCCGACATCGTGGTCCCTTCCATCAAGCTACACCGATTGTCGTTCCCCGGATCACGGGCACAGAACACGAGCGCAAAATGTAATCCGTAAATACGAAAAACCACAATAGAGTCGTAAAACAGAGACGAAATAGTAGCTTTTTTTTTTTTATCGTTGAAATATAACCAAAAAAAAAAAAAATATTATATACAGGGTGTTATTCTCGGAAATGGTAAATAAGAGGAAAAAATGGCAGAGCAGTGTAACATATAACAATTGTTTATATTTGCGATATTTTTCACGAAATTAAAGTGACCTTTAATTCTTTTATAGATCTTCTTTTAATGGCGAAAGATGGAATTTCCACGATGTTGCGTCGATAATTTTCGATTGCAAAACATGATTCATACTGACAACGAGTCGTGAGGAAGCTAGTCGTACTCCAGAAACGAATTGTACCTCCCCTCCTGGAACAAAGTCCTCCGTGGCATCATGCCTTCGGGGAATAAACGATCCGTGCCGAATAGGTCTTAAATCATTACTTTTGAGAGTGTGGCAACCCTTCGTCTGCTTCGTGAATTCGTTCTTTCCTCTACTGCGCGTTTCAAAAATATTTAAAATATCTTACTGCTCCAAGAGTAAGCAGGGTAGATTTTGAAAGTTATTTCTCGAGTGGTTTTACAGTAGCAATTTCGATATTTTAAAAAAAGGATTTCCTGGTGATAGCTGCTTAATACTTTCATTAACGCTGTCGCGATAAAAGATAATCCGTAGGTTTCGCACGCGAATAACAAAAAAAAAAGAAAAAGAAAAAAGAAGAGAAAAGAGAAAAAAATCTCGAATCCACTTGCGGCCTGACCGCAAGCTCGTGTATTAACGAATGGGATTTCGCGGGTCGGAGCTTACAACTTATAATCCTGACACATCCCGTTATAGGTTACCCGCTTCGGCTCGTCCGAAGATTAAGCTTGCACCCCGTGTTGCAGCTTAAGCTGTGCACGCGTGCATGCGTCATTTAGCCCGCGCTTTGCTCGCGTAAACGCATCGAATATTATACAGTCCCGGCGGCTACAATATTGCCGCGATCGAACCAATAAATTGAATCTCGGGAGGCAAACGAGTCTTTCAGACTGCGACCTTTGCACGTGATTAGAATGATGCGTCGCGATCGAAATAATTTGATTTAAAGGGAGCAGGCGTCGAGTACGAAATTACCTCGATCGATATCAATTTCATCGATGGGATAGCATAGAAACGCTTCGAAGATTTGCTCGAGGCAACGATGATTAAATTTTATCACTGAAAGTGATTTTGGCGGGGGTAACACAGAAAATCGGGCCTCTCCGGGTGCAACGCTGATGCAACGAAAATTACCGATTGGTTGATTTGGGTCACGTGACTCGTGAGGAGGCGTAGGATTCCAATGAGACGAATCGCACTGGGGTACAAGTCGTGCAGTTTTTTTAATTCGAGCTATCTGCTTTTATCAAAATGCGGATTTTCGCACAATTGGAAGAAATTTTCACAAGAGGACAGTCGTAATTTGTAAAATATTCTAAATACTCTGTAACTTGTTACGTAATGTTATAACGCGTTTATCGACCGATTCGTCGAGAGAACTCGATGGATAAACCACGATCGAGTGGAAGAGGGTTAAGTCCCCGACGTAACTTACCGACGTATCTCGAGAGATGGAGCTTTCGAGGCACTAAACGCAAACGCCTGCGAGGGTAGGTCGAGCGGAGCTTACGCGCGCTCTGCTCCCACTATGGATTTGCCATTAATTCGAACCCCCGGGAAACTTTTGTCCCGCACGCGCGCACCCTCCGCGTTCAAACTACCTGCGGCTTTCCTTCCCCCCAAAAAGAAAGGAAAAGAGGAAAAACAGAAAAGGAGGACATCCTAGGACACCATCTGACGCAGAGAGCAATTTCGCCATAACTGTTTTTCAAATGCCGTTTCTCCGACCCATGTAGGTCAACGTTCGGTAGATCGAAATGTAGACATTGGAAGGGGACGAAGATTTCACAATTTCAGTCGAAATTGAATCAACAAATTTTAATTCTAGTTTCGTGTAACAGAGAAATATAACGAAATATAACAGTCAGCAGATCAAAGTATGCCCGAATAAGTTTCATATCAGTCGGTTGAGAGGATCCGTTGTCGGCTAAATCTAGTCAAAGTGGAATCAAAGTTGAACTCTCGGCCAGAATATTCGATCAGAGAGAGAAAAGAGGGAAACTGGTCATAGAAAACGGTGGAAAAACGACATAGCGTTTTCACGTCGACGAAACGGCACGAACGTGGAGGGCGGATTTTCCCACGTGGCCGTTAGATCATGCGCGTCCCGTCCCGGGGAAAGTTTAGTCAGCGAGCCGCGTTTATTGCGGCCGAGTATTACCTTGACTCCTGGAGATAGGGGGAATGGAGAACGGCACGCCGCGCCGAGGTGGAGGGCATTGCCAGCGGATCGACGCTGGAAAAGCGAAAGTTGACTTTAAACTTTCAAGGGGATCGTTCCGCGTGCCTGTAGCTTTTGCTTTTGCTTTTTCTTTTCCTTTTTTCGACCCCCATTTCCGCACCCTAGAATATTCCGTCTCGCGTTTGCTCCTCGGTGACGGAGGAAACCGCATTAGCAGTCGCGGATCCGTGTCGACCAATTTCGCCCCGTTCGACTCGTACCCTCGCTCTCGCTCAGTCGTGTCTTTTCCACTGACTAAAATTCCAAGCAGGAATAACGAAGAATATTTCTGCAGCATATTTTAGTAAAGTTTTATACTTTCGTTCTCACGCGATAACGATACTCGGTACGGTAATTATTTATCACCGGGTTGAAATACGCAGACTCATTTTTTCCGACGAGCTTCTCCGCTCTGTTCCGCAGGAGCCTTTTTCGCGTTTCAATGTCTCGCGAAAAAGACTAATTGCCCGAACAAGATTGCGCTGACGCGCGTGCACGTTAGCAACGGGAATTAATTAATCTTGATCCTTGGCCCCCTTGTAGCGTGTTTACCCACCGCTAATATTCAATTTTTCATTTCGACGGTCGTCAACACGCGAGCCAAGTGGGGTATCGAAGACTCGTTAGAACGCGGATAAAGGACAGGATGATCGTTCGGTTTTATAGCTGTACCCGTTATCTTTCCTTTGCCTTTTCCCTATCTCTCTCCACCCTCGTGTCACATACTATCACGCATGCCTTCACTAGCTCCCCGCGCACTCCTCTCCTCTCGTTGCCGAACAAAACTTTCGAGAATTTGCACGCAGACTGCTTTTTGCTCGTTACTTTCCACCGCGCGAGGGATACTATAATTCGCACGCATCTGTAATTGTTTACAGGGGCTTTTCATTAGTTTCATTTGTAAAATAGGGATTAGATTAGGCGACGCACTTGCGATTCTAACGTTTAAAACACATTAATGTCGCGTGTCGTTAGGCAAGCAGATGTTAAAAATTCTGACGGAGATTTTTCCGTAAAAAGAAGTAGCAGAATTTTTCCATTTTCCATTTTAGTTGGTATTATATAATAATAATCCTTTACCGTGCATCGCCGGAAACTTTAGCTTTCATAAATCTCTGTTCGGGAGGATACATTTATTGCAACATTTTGAAAGAAATGTGCTTGGTATTTGTTTACGACCGTCCGAAGTATCTTTTCTGATGCACAAATACAGTGTACTTTACTTTATTTTTCGGGGGAGAAATTCTGCAAGGTACCCTCATGTTTGGAATTTTACTACGAAAGAAAATTATTAAATATACGTATATGCTTAATAATATTATTTCTGTTATTATTTATTTCAATTTTTTCAGTATAAAAATCTTTAGAACCTCTTTAATTTCTATCCCCATTCTACGCTACTTCCACAAAAAACTGCTGAAAAGTGACATTTTCTTACCTCTCACCTCTCATGTTTCATCTCGAAACGAATTGAAATTACTGCCCGTTTTCAGACGGAATTATTTTCTCATCATTAACATCTTTCGCTGCATACAGGTGCCAAATGTCTGACTACGTACTGGGTTACGCTACTTGCTTTGAGAATCGTAGTGGATTTCAGATTGCAGATTATTAAAACTGCACGATTTGTACCCTGGTACGATTGAAAGGCCCAGAAGCAACTGTTCTAACTAAGAAATGAAGACGACATTTTGCCATAAAATTTTATCGGTACAAAACAAATTACAGGCGCGATCGCTCAGTACCAAAGAACGCCACTCCTACTCGAGGTCTACGCCACGCCCCCTCGCGAATCACATGACCCAAATCAGCCAATCGCTAATTTTCGTTGCATTAACGTTGCACCTGAAGAGGCCCAATTTTCTGAGTTACCCCCGCTAAAATCATTTTCAATAATAATCGATTCTACGAAAGTGAAACGAAATGTGAAACATTCTTTTCAACGAGTTTTCTCTCAAACGAGACCCAAAGTCCTCCCTTTACGAACGAACGCGTACGCGTTGCTCTACACGGGTTCGCCATTATCCCTGCTGTTATTTTTAATTAAAAATTACGAACAGGTCGAAGTACACAAGACACGAAAGCACCCCTGCGTAATGGTTCGTTCGTTTCACATTATTTGGAAATACGTCACGATTAATTTCATCGTTCGTTTAATTCTGTTCCAACACCAACTACAATAATATGTTTCATCCATGACAATCACAGTTATTTAAAACGCTGACCCTTTGAAAAGAACTTTGAAAAGTTGCCGCGACATTTTACTCGAGGAATACGCGGAATGTTAATACACCTAGGCGGTGATTTAGGTGACGGCACCCTGAGAGAAAAAAAACGTAAGGTTCTCCAATACATTCTAAATAATTCTGTCTCTCTCTCTCTCTCTTTCTTTTTTTTTCTCTTTGTTGGCTCGCGAATATCTTCCCAAAGGTAGTCCAAAGAAGCGGCATTAGGGCTTAGAATTTGAAACAGCCCGAGCCAACCAACCGACCAACCAACGAAAGCCTTGGGGTTGGAACGTTACAGCTGCTGTCACATAAATATCCCGAAACCCCCCCGAATTCTGGAGGCACGGGTGGTCCTCCATGCCTGCCACCTCCCCCCTAAGAGTCCTCGTCGCGTAAAGTTGCAGAAACTCCGGGCTGGGTATTGATTCTCAATTCTTACAACGTGAAAGTGAGAACAGAAAGGAGAGAGGAGAGACGAGATTACGGAAGAAAGAGCGAAACGAAAGAAAAAGGGCGGAAGAGGGTCGAAGGTCGGTCGGCAAGTTTCAAGGTTCCTTCCGAGGTATCAACCTTGCTTCGCGCTCGCAACCTTGAAAGTCACCGCGTTGAAGAAACGCACGAGCCTCTGACGAGAAGTAAGAAGAAGCTGTCCTTCGAAGATTGGGAACGTTTCGAGTCTCTGCTTCGAAGTTTATCCTAATTTCGAGTAATACGCGTAACATCGTTTCAAGGGCCGACGTTAGTTTTAATGCCATTAAAGTTGTAGTTCGAGTAGCGGTCGTGGGGATGCATAATAACGCCCTGCGCGCTAAGGGAGGCTAAGGTTGGATAAAGAAGACTCGATGGCGTGATAAGTTTTGGGAACGTCGGCAACGTTGACTAAATTGAAGGGCGTTAGAATGGAACGATCAAATTCGGAAGATTCGGAGTTTCGCTAAAGGGTAAAATTTACTTTGAAATTCAGTTCACTTCGGATTAGAATCGGCCGATTTTATTGTCGAAGTGTGCTCGAGCGAAGCAGAACAGACATTCGTCCATCTGCGAATTATTACTGACATAATACAATTTAACAATATTTGATCGTTCATTGAGAATTAAAGGATTACTCAGGAAAGATACAGAAAGTACTCGGCGTATAGAGAGAGATTTTCGTGCGTGACATTTGGTCATAATTTAACCCTTTGACCCTCGACTGTCCTCTATAAGGGGACATCGTACTTAAATTTGGCCAACAGTTAAAATCCCAAAATTATAACGTAGGGAGGGAAATCAAAAGTTAACCGTAATTCACAAAATCTCGATCGGAAAATTATAAACTGAGCTCTGCTTGATAGTTCTAACTTTAAGTGTTGCAACTGTTAGTTATAACTCGATTCAGTTCAATATTTTTCTTGCGCCTTTGCCTGCCAGAAAGGACACAAAGTAATAGGATAACGAGCGAAATTAGGGACACGAAGAGAGGCTTTGATCGAAATTTGAAGGGCCACGCTACACTTTATACGGTAATAACGTGATTACGTATCCCGCAGCCACAGTGTCCGATTTCACCGTGAGTATGTCGTGCAATTACGTATTTACCGCTGATTGCGATGATTTATGGGACGTTTAAGAACCTAAGGGATAATTAATAGGGTAGCCGGGGGGAGGGGTGCATATGTAAAACTTTTCTCCCTAGTGTTGATACAGCAATTACTACCGACTTTTGATTTATGGCTGCCTTTATTCACCTATCGCGATACCGGAATTTCCTTATTTATCTCTCGTTCGTACAAGCCTGATATTCAAATTGGCCGAAGGAAACGTGCCAGTTTCGTGACAGCTGTTTCTCGCTGCAAGTTGATACCTTAGACGAAATGGCCTTTAATATTTAATCGAAAGGGAAAAGACTGCACGACTTGTACCCCAGTACGATTCGTCTCACTGATAGGCCCAGAAGCAACTGTTCTGACTATTTTGCCATAAAATTTCATCGATATGCAAACATTTGAATCGATACAAAACAATTACAGGCGCCAGACAACGCCACTCCTACTCGAGGTCTACCCCACGCCCCCTCGCGAATCACGTGACCCAAATCAACCAATCGCTAATTTTCGTTGCATCAGCGTTGCACCTGAAGCACCAAAATCACTTTCAGTGATTAAAAAAAAATGGTGACGAGGGCAGTAAGGATCGCGATAATACCGATATTTTTCTGCTTACATGCGTGCCGAACTTTAATAAAAAAAAAAATGTGTGAGAGAGAGAGAGGTACAGAACTTATGAAATAACCTAATATATAAAGATAAGGATTTGAGAAAACGAATGTTCAGGAGATCAGAAAGGGATATTTATGATATACCTTTACAAGAAACGGTGAAGGAAGGCGAACCGTGGAAAGAAAGCGAGAGAGCGTGGGGAGGAGCGAGGGAAGAGAGGAGAGAAAGAGTGGCCTCGTGGCACGTAAGGTCTGGCCTTAATCGCGATGCGTGACAGGGGTTCTACCAAACAACCCCGGTAATATTAATCTTCGATTAAAGGCTTATCGTGGCACGTGGGCACGGGCGCGGAAAATTCGGCAACGCGGAAAAACTTGAGGGTGCACCTTATCTTCGCCGCTCTTCGAGTCCTCCCCCGTTTTTCACAATACGCAGCTCGAGAGGATCCGTTCAACAACGTTTATATTATTTATCGGGCTTCCAGATTGACTCTAGAAATTCCGTTTCTACGGATCGTGAAAAATGTAAGTAACATGCTTGGCCCAGATCGTACTTGGAATTTATCAGTGAAATAAATGTAAAATCGAGTGGTAATCCGTGGGATTGCGTTTGTCTTCGTAGATATTCTGGAAGCAGTTTCTACTTAATCCGAAAGTCCTCTGATAATTTTGCTGCTAGGACTATATTTATAAATATCCAGTCGAATTGTTTGTCCTGAATTAATATCTTTCATGATACGTGAAATTCTTTTAAAGGCTAGATTAATGGTTTGTCGAGACGATAATATGTTGATAAAAATAGATCTGAAATAATAAATTTCCCAATTTAGATCCAGAGTTTCACATATCAATGATCAATAATAATTGCTGTAGATAATGGAATTTTAATCGAAATAACATTTACACAGATCATTGATTTAAATTTTTTTCATTGCAACAATTAATTTCGCAAAGACTTCTCTGTAAATTCCAATTCGTTAAACTCGTAAACAAATTCCATCTCGCGTAAAAGAGGAAAGCGAACCTAAACCTCATCTCCGGAGAATTTTTGTACAAGAAATACGAAACCGTATTTCTAACGAGAAACTTGAACGACCAGCGCGAAACTCGAAAACGCGGAAAAACTCGTTTCTGACGAGACGAAACGGAACGAGTAGGCGTGCGTATCGCCGGCGCGGAATCGTCTCACGGCGATATCTCGAATGGTACTCGCGATATCGATGATACGAGGATAACCACCCTCGTGTTTTGTGTGTGCTCAATATGTTGCGAGAAACGCGCAACGAGAGGGCCGAGTGGCTGAGAGAGGCATTCACAGAGGTATCGAGGCAATTCCGGAACGATGGTTAGGTCGATCCTCGAATGGCTAATCGATGCCTGACCGTGCAAATACGCTCGAGAAGGGCATTCACACGAGGCAAGGTACGCAAGAGTCGGCTTTTCCACCCCACGCTTCTCTCCCTTACGTAATAACTTTTGCGTCGACGCTCGCGGGATCTTACCACGCGCGTTTTCTCCGACGAAGCGTGCCTTGCAGCCTTTCTCCACCTCGAGACGACGGATCCGCCGTGTAACGTGTCCCTTTCTGATCAGAAAAATCTCGACTTTGTTGAAACATTCTTCGCGGTGGCAATTTTTCTTAATACTTAACTTGATAAAAATCTCTACTCCGCCGTGAAATGGAAATAAATGAAAAACATCTTCGTGCGAGATCAATTTTGAACGATTCCCATTCAACGAAAATATCTTCCACCAGAAAAATCTCTTTGTTGAAATATTTTTGGTGATGGCAATTCTTTTATAATTTTCTTAATACTTGATATAATAAAAATCTTCGCTCCAGAGCGTAATCGCACAGTACCAGACAACGCCACTCCCACTAGAGGTCTACCCCACGCCCCCTCGCAAATCACGTGACCCTGATCGACCACTAAAATCACTTTCAGTGATAAAACGTCTTTAAAGGATCAATTTTGATCACATTTCTTGCAATTTTTTTAACATTTAACTCGATAAAAATCTCTCGTCTCCATCGTGAAATAAAAATAAAAGCAAAAATATGATATGTTCGCTGGATTTGCGGACGCAGCACATTAAAAAACGCACGTTCTCTGGAAGATGAATTCCGAGCGATTCCGCTCTCGTGCTGGCACGAAGGGAGGGCAGAGGCTCAGTCGTACACTTAGTCTACATATTTTCCGGTAAATTTGGCAAAAGAAGCAATCGGCTGAGGCGGCGAAAATTCGACAGGGTTTCGTTGCTCGGGAGGCAGAAGTTTCGCGGCTAAAGGCACCGCCGGCACCACGCACCGTGTAAGATTCTGCGCGCGTAAGCCAATTTAGCGCTTTCTCACCCCTCGGCGCGCGTGTTGCCGGATCTTGCAGCGGAGGATGCCCTCCTGTTCGGCGTGCTGCGAGAGGCAGGCGTTGTATCTTTAATTATCTACGCAACCGGAGGGACGGAGGTGGGCCCGAGGGATTTCGCCAGCTACCAAGAGGGTTGCAAAATGGTATCATCTCGTCCTCATGGCCGGGGCGTGGCTCACTCGACACCCAAAACTCTCGTCGTCTTCGTCTGTCTAGCTCGCCTCTCGTCCGAGAGGAAACGAAACCGCCGCTGGAAAACCTCGACCATTTAGCGGCGGCTCTACCGGAGAACCAGTTAACCGCACTGTTTCGTCTTCTCCACTGAGGGATAATGATTCTTTTTTTTTTCTTCTTCTTCTTCTTCTTCTTCTTTTTCTCGTTGATCACTGACACACGTGGACCGCGTCGCCTAACTGTTGGCAAATCCGACGAGGAATTCGAATTTTATTGCCTCAAAAACACTGGTTAAAAAAGAGTGTTCCTCGTCATGTTCAATACACAGTTGTGTCCTTTTTATCAATTTTATCAATGTTTTGTATGAATACCACGCTCCATGTTCTCCTCTCTTGTTATGTCAAATGCAGAAACGATCTTTCCTTTTAATTGGTGTACAATTGATTTGATATAATTTCATAAATAAAATTAATTATGGGGTGCGTTTAAAAAGTTTCTGACGGTGTCCCACTATGTTGAAAATACAGTATTGATTTTCTCGAAAGCAACGAAGCAAATTTCTATCATCCTGTGTGTTATTTTCCACGCTTTCGACACTTCAAATGTGCTTTCATTAGTAAGCTTTGTACAGGGTGGTCACTGAAAGATTGAACGATATAAAACAAAAGTAACTTTTACAAACGCACGTTTTTTTAAATTTTTTATTATTTTATTTAAAAATATAATTAATGGATTTTTTCAATATTCCTGTCTATATAACCTACAAAAAAAAAAGAAAATAAGAAAAAGATTGAGAATGAACAAGTTACGACTTTTTCAAGCCCTTCAGTTTCTCAGTGGCCACCCTTCGTTTCAACATTCTGTTAAAATTTTTGGATATATTTCAATGCTGTTCTTCCAGCATCGACTGGAATGCTCGTCGAGAGATCGATAATCACTTAGGACGGCGCGAGAGGGGGGTATCGCGGCGGAGCAGTAATTTTCGAATTTTGTCATCCGCACGGGGCCTACTTGAAGCGAGAGCAAAAGGCTCTCGACGCCGGGTGACGTCGGTAGCAGAAGGTGGGAAAAGAAAAAAAAAGGAGCAACGAGGACGACCAGCGAACGAGAGCGAGGTTCGGGCACTCGCGCGGAAAATTATCTTATCGGCGGTGCGTCACCGCGAGAAGGGAACGATCGCGCACAGACAGCAACCACCGCGCCTAGGTGGATATTAATTAAGACAGTCATTAGGAAAAAGCGACGAGCCGGCGGTGCATTCACGTGGAAAATTATGCCTCGACGCCGTTGCGGGGATATTCCCTCGCCTCTCCTCGCTTTATCGTTTGCCATTCGCGAAACGATAGAGGCCCGATTTGTAATTCTGTACACAAAAGAGAGCTGAGCTGAGAGCTCAGTGTGAGAGCTGATTTTGAGAAAATTTTGTCAAAGATTCCCCGATTTTTATCGTGTAATTTATCAGGCTGTCCGAATTGGGCGCGGATATTCAGTATATTAATTTAAAGAGCTGCACAGCGGCGATTATTGGTTATCCGATTAGCCGATTTGTAATAGGCAGATACGCGCATAATGTGGTTATGTATGTAATTGGTTGGCTGACGCCGTAGAGTCTATCGCGCGTACTGAAACTAGGCACAGGTATAGTGAGTGTAGTATACTATTACGCGGGTAAATCTACCAATAATTTTAGTAATAATTGCTACGACATTGCTACATATAGCTACATATAGGGTGATTCACGCAACTTGCATATCTGAAATAACTTTTAATGAAAAATTGCACGACCTGTATGATTCTTACTGAAGCAACTGTTCTTCTGACTAGGTAATGAAGACGACTTTTTTGCCATAAAATTTTATTTTCGATCAGGCGCGATCGCTCAGTACCAGACAACGCCACTCCTACTTGAGGTCTACGCCACGCCCCCTCACGAATCACGTGACCCAAATCAACCAATCGCTAATTTTCGTTGCATCAGCGTTGCACTTGAAGGGGCCCCATTTTCTAGGTTACTCCCACTAAAATCACTTTCAGTGATAAAATTGTTGAATACGAAAACTGTATGGTTTTATTAAGGGAGGCAAAATATTTCATGTGTGTTGAGTGGTTTTTTTAACTGAACTATATATCTCTTTTTATCACAAATTGAAATAATATTAAATTCCAAGTAAAAAATATCAAGCCTAAACCTAACGGTTATATTTTACGACAATTTGTAGAACGAAGAATTTCGATTGTGATTGACTGTGAGACAAGATTTTTCCGCGAATTTGGGGAATTAAAATAACACAGGGCTCGAGATTAGCGAGGACAGCGTTGCTCGATAATGCAGATTATCGCATTATCGACGACTCCCCTGTTATTTAATTGCGTTACAGCCGTGGGAAAGAGGAAACGTAATTCCGCTAAATTCCGCTTTAAGAAAACAGCCTGAGTCTGAATGCTCCAGAAGCAAGTGGACAATTTCCCACGGGATCTAATGCAACGACTTTCAAGAAAATTCGGCTCGATAATTATTTATTTTCTCATTTCCTTGATACAACGAACGCCGTCAGAGATGAAATTACAAAGAAACAGAAGAAATACAAATACAAAATCGATTAAAACGACCTCGTGCGCGTTTTCCCCGGGCGTGTTTCCTCGATAAATTTTTCCGACCGAAGCACGGAATTCCTCGAGAGCGCGTAATAGCGTGGAATTCCATTTTCACACGAACAATTACACGCGCGAAATTACGTAC
>KQ436003.1:150354-160612 GCA_001276565.1 Melipona quadrifasciata | reverse complement strand
GCGCGCGTGTGCGCGCACACGCGTTTCACCCACCACCATCAAGTGCGTACGTACACACATATAGTGGCGCATTTATTTCCATGGTAGAAAACCCATGGACCTTCTCACACCTGCCCTTAACGACACCGTTGCGTCACGGGCTACGCTACCGCTACGATCATCCACCGGGATACGTGCCCTGGACAGCGAGAACCAGTTTTCATTTTTCATCTACTTGGGAATGAATTAAAAAGTCATACTTTCTTACGCGCAAAGTGAATGCACTTTTCATGGTACTATGATGGTGTATAAAGAAAAATTTTCACACGTTTCTACGGGTTTTGTAGAGAAACTTAAAATGTTACATGTGTCAAACTACGTGTCAAACTTTCTCAAACGTTACAATATATTCTTCTGATTATCTAATAGTAACTTGTTATTTTTCGAAAAAGACAGATGCATGCTTGGAAACTATATGCTTTCCAAATTTTCTTAAGAGAAAAATTATCCACATCCAACATTAAATTATTACTTTTTGGAGAAAAATTTTTATATGGACTTTTAATTTTCGCAAATATTATATAACTAGATTTCAAACTTCCTTAATAGGAAAACATTACAATATCCCATCGAATCACGAGATTATTATTAATCACTCACACTAGTAATATTAGTAGATAATTATTTACCACTAATTTTTTTTTTTTTTTTTTGTGAAAAAGAGAGTTACATGCTTGACGACTTGATCAAACACGTAAAAACCTGATCGAGGTACATAACAAACAAAAGTTGTATACTATGATAGTATACTATGATGCTGTATAAAGAATTTTCATATTTGTGAAATCATAAAACCATAAAAATATTACGTGTGCAAATATCACAGAAATGAAACATAACTTCTCCCCATCAAATTACTTAATTATCTACCACTAACCTAAATTATTGCCTTTCGAAGAAGAGAAAGATGTACGCTTGGAAACTTGATCAAAAACACGTGGAAACCTGATCGAAGATAAACAGAAAGTACAACAAAAGTTCCTCACGCGATGTGGAGGTCACAGTACTATGGTGCTGCATAAAGAAAAAACCAGTACGATTCGTCTCACTGAAAGGCCCAGAAGCAACTGTTCCAACTAGGAAATGAAGACGACTCTTTTGACATAAAATTTGAATCGATACAAAACAAATTACAGGCGCGATCGCTCAGTAAATCTACCAGACAACGCCAATCCTACTCGAGATCTACCCACGCCCCCTCGCGTATCACGTGACCCAAATCAACCAATCGCTAATTTTCGTTGCATCAGCGTTACACCTGAAGAGGCCCGATTTTCTAGGTTACCCCCGTGATAAAACGTATGGTTTTTGCAAAACCCATGAAAAGGAAAAATATTACATGTGCAACTACCACATAACTGCCTTTCAAAATTCCTTAATTCAGAAGAAGATTACAATATCCCATCGAATCGAAAGACTTGATTACCTACCACTAACACTAAGTTTTTATTTTTTTTTGGAGAAGAAGAAGAAGAAGAAGAAAATTACATGCTTAGAAACTTGATCAAAAACACGTGGGAGACCTGATCGAAGATAAACAGAAAGTACAACAAAAGTTATTCGCACGACGTTGAGGTCGACTCTGAGGATTGACTTTTAGGGACAAGGTTGCCCGATCCGTCTGTCGTGTCTTGGCTCCCTCCCCTTTGACGTGGACATATGGCATTCTACTTTTCACAGCGTTGTATGTATGTACGCACTCGCGAAAAATAGAAGGAGACGGCTTGCGCCAAGATGGAATGTTGGAAAAGGGAGCCGGCAGATGGAAAGAGACGGACGTAACCGATATAACCGAAGACGATAAGGGTAGAGAAGGACGTGGATATCGGTCAACGGTTGTTGAACGAGGAGGCAACGATATAACGGAGGAGAAGATTCCCTGAGAAAGATTAATATCTCTATCAGAGAAGTTCAGCAGACCAGGGCCATTTATCTACCTACGAGCCTACAACACGCCCTATTCCTAAACTCCTCTCCTTCCTTCTCTCCTCTCCACCGTTCCTCGTTCTTTCCTCGACAAATCTCGCGCGCTCACTGCGAGTTCACCGTTTGAAGGAGTTTATTTAACCCTCAGGATCAGTTCGGTAGACAAGGAAAATCGGGATGAAAATCGCAGCGCGATACAAAAACAAAGAGGAGAACAAACGCCAGGTTTGGGAAATGATGATTCACAGATTTGCGGATGTGAACCGGAAAGGAAAGGAAATTCGATTTGACAAGCGGGCAACCTAATAAATTCCGAGTAATCTCGTCTGTTCCACGTTTCCCAGAGATGTGAAACGACGACTTCTCTTCAGTGGAATTCGATCGAGTTCGATTCGTAATAAAGGAGAAGGCGGCGCGACGTTGCGTGAAAGACAAATACGAGCACGAAGAACGACACCGGATGACGACACCATCGATCTCGAGTACTCGGTAAACAGTGGCAGAACGGATTAAGCGTAGTCGGAGTGAGTAAATTACCAGCTACCTCGACTAGCCTTTGTAGTCCCAGCAGTCTACGATCATGCCGCGACACACGCAACGTCCGTAATTTCCACAAACCCCGGCAACACACCCCCCGGCGGAGATATTCGGAAATGCACAACGTCGCCGATGCAACCGCAACTTATGGCTCGAGAATTACAGCTCCTCCTCCGGTTGCGATAAGCATCTCGGCTACTTTTCTTCCGTGGGTTGTCGCTCCGGCGACGAAAAGAAAGAAGAAAGAAAAATCGGCGAATGATTCATCTCGTTTCGCTGAACGCGAATTTAGCGAGTAACGCGCGATAGCTCCGCGAGATTGTTCTCGGGGAGCTAACCATTAATAAGCCCGGACGATACGAAGACCACCAACGGGGGAATCTTTTCTCGCATGATTTAACAGCGGGGTCAACTTCCTCGGCCGTGCTCCTCTCTTCAACTTCAAATTTTTGATCCCGCGCAACGATACTTTTACGATTCGACGAGTCCTCTTCTTTCAAGTACAGTTATAGTCTTCGTTTTTTGTTCTTTTTTAAGATTTTCGAGGAAAAAGCCTCTTAGATGCAATTTGAAAATTTTGAGAGACTTCTCGAGAAGTCGGGAAACTCCCACCCCGGAAAGAGAAGCTAAAAACCAAAACGAGAAAGAAGCACGCTCTTCTTCCCAGCGCGAGAACATTTCTCAGGTGAGATAGCGCGGAAGTGCACGGTGTGTTACACGACATCCGAAGCGTGTACATTTGTACGGATGTCTTTATCGCTTTATGAGCCCCATAAAGTGCGGTTGTCGGTCGAACGGCCTTTGTATCTCCGTCACCGCGCAGCGGCCGAGCCGAGCGCCTCGAAAGGGAGCCAGAACGAAAAATCGTTTGCCCCATTGTTTATGCGCCTCATTACGTATACCGTTGTCATCGGCTCTGACTGTACGCGCGAACCGCGAGAGAGATGAAGAAGGCTGATTTACGAAGCGGCCTGAAAAGCTACGTATTCGATTGCCAGACCAGCCTCTGTCGCTTATGACACAAGAGCAGCGACTTACAAGGACAAATATACGATCGCGATGGCTGAAATTACGCGAATCGTGTAAGGCGAGAATTATTTTTTCGAAGGAGCTCTGCAGTAGGAAATAAACAAACAGTCGTTTTTTATAACACTACAAAAAAATATTTTGTGCTTTCCGTCTTATTAAATAATTATTCGAAATAAATATTCAATATTCAATATTAACAATTTTCCTGTTTTTGTTAATAAAAGATCTTTCTTTAATCTCGACGAGGCACCAGCAGAAGCTCTGGCTCTAATTTTGCTCTCATTTTTCCTAACTGCGCGAATTGTTGATCCATTTCTCGCAGCGAGATGTTAACTTATCGCCAGATTTCAACCGATCAAGAATTTCTAATGTAAATCTACTCGGCTTATCTCTCTTCTGGAGATCTTTGGACTCACTCGAGCTGGAAAAAATATTATTTCTTATTTCTGACGTGAAATATAGTGAAGAAAGATCGATATCTACTTTGCAATTGAAATGAATTCCTTCTTGAAATGACACAACTAATTCTGCACAGAAATAACTGTTCCACAATACACGTTTTAAACAACCCCTCTTTATCGAGCGAGAGTTAATGCAAAATCGTGCTTCGAGTCAATTCAAAGACGCTCGTATTTTCGTATCAGAGATGAATCTGTTTCAGCAACTTTTTAATCGCGTTGTACGAGGTGTAATTTATAGGGGGTCCTACTGTACGCGATTAAAAGTAGAAGACTGAAATCCTCGCAATACGGTCTTGAGTGTATAATTCAAGTTGAAATTTTACCAGCTTGATCGGTCTAACTAACGACGTTATTGGCCGTGTTCTCCTCGCTATCGGCACCGTGGATCGTTGGCACGACAGTTCCCGTGCGCTCTCCATTACGCCGAGTTTAAGCAGAGTCCGAGTATCAGAACTTTTTTTTTCGGATATTGAAAAGATAGCTCGGGACGTATAGTAGTATGGCCCGGGGGGCAGCGAGTGATTACGAGCGCGATGTTCGGGATCGCGAAGATCCCGAAGCCAGATAAATCATCTGGCAACCTTTAGCCATCTACATCGCGAATCCCATAAAGCACGAATACCGTTACCTGTATCACATGCCGTATTTTACGATTACGTGTACATACGCGTACCTGAATTCTCTCTCTCTCTCTCTTCGAAACAATGAGACGTATTTACGATACACTTTTCTTTGCGGGAACGCTACAATTAGACGCGACAACCTTCAGGTTATGTATGTTACTTTGTTTCAAAATGAAACAATTTTTAAAATAAAATTCACGAAACACAGCAACACTTCGTTGTGCAAGTAGGGATAAGAATTAGTAAAAAAAAACTGCAAACTCGAAATGAAGACGACTGTTTTGCCATAAAATGTTATTGATATGCAAACATTCGAGTTGATACAAAACAAATTACAGGCGCGATCGCTCAGTAGATGTACCAGACAACGCCACTCCTACTCGAGGTCTATCCCACGCCCTCTCGCGAATCACGTGACCCAAATCAACCAATCGCTAATTTTCGTTGCATTGAAGCGTTGCACCTGAAGAGGCCCTGCTAAAATCACTTTCGGTGATAAAAGAAGATATTCTCAGCTGGTAAATCTCTTGTCTGAGCAGAAATTAGATAGATGGAAGTTAAAAATAAAAATATGTCGTCTGATTTTTCAAATAAAATTCAGAAATCAACAACGAGACGACGTTTCGTCCAAGCAAGGACAAAAATTAGTAAAAGGGGAGATATTCTCAACTAGTAGACCCTTCATTTGAGCAGATGATTAAATCAAAAATTCACGAAGCACAGCGTCAGCAACAAGACGATTCGTTTCGTTGTCAGATTTCCCTGTCTGAGCTTGAGATAAGATGAAAAGCCGGGGAAACACGCGAGACGAGGCGCTCGCGGAAAAGGAGAGAAAGCAAAGAGATGTTACTCCGGCAATTATACCGAAAACGAATGCCGAACATTCATCACCTCGAGTGTGTTTCATTCGTGCGCGTTAAATACGCACGGCAGGCACGCTAACCGAACCTAACTAACAGTCAAGCTAACAAATTAACGCTGATGCGTTAAGTGTTCGCGTCAAGTATCAAGCCGTAAGGCCGTGTTCTTCCTCGACCAGACACAACATCGAGCTTGCTACTTTGATTTCTTCGAGCGTGTACGTAGAATTTGTAACCCGTCCCTGAGATATCACTCAGGATAATTAAAACTCTAGCGTGACGTCAGGACGTTGCAATATGAATCACAGAGGAATGTGAAAAAATAGGACTGATTTTTGCAAAAATTGCATCTTTGTGACAAAGAACGTTAGATTTATTTATTTCGAAAAGTTCTCATTCAGGAGAAAATTAGATAATCTGGCACTGTTTGAAACTATTACTCGTGGATGATAATACAGGGAAAGATGAATATATTCGAGTGTCCTATTTCATCTCGAATTAAACTATGATTCGGATAATTCTTTCAACACAAATGAAATGCCAACAAACGGTCTGATTAGCCAACCGATTACATCACTCGCATTCTCAAACGCGGAACGAGAGCAGCAGAGGCAAGGCCATGTCGGCTTCGTATTTACGTTCGGTGAACGTGCAAAAACAAACGTGACCTGCATCTGCACGTTCCTGTGTACATTAACGAACGATAAGCTCGCAGGATGATTTGAAAGCCCGCTCGCGGAAAGCTCAAACTCTGCCTCCGAGCGTGAAAAACCACAATCAGTCCACGTTTCGAAATTCAGAATCTCGCCGAAAGTGAAACGAAGCAAGAACTTTTGAAAGAATTTCATTTGCGAGGAGTTGGCGCGTGTCGTTTCCAAAATTTCCAAAACGTGCTCGGGATGCCTCTCGTCTTGCATAATTGTTAAAATCGGTTGAACAGGGGATAGGATTATGAAACGAGAGTATCGGAGAGAGAAAGAACACGCAACACGTATTTTCGTATACGTGTGCATATCGCGAAAGCGTCGCCGACACGAAACAAGTTGCACGTCGCGAGCTGAGAATTCTCCAAATTTGGTCAGATCAATCGCCTTCTTCGGGTTCAATGAAATGATAACATCGGCAAATACCACACGTTCGCTTTCGAACGACGAGGAAAAGAAACGAGAGTTGCCGAATTTTCGATCATTTCCTAAGGAAATACGAATAATTAAAAATTTTAAAAAGTAACTCTCAACAATATTCCCCTTAGCTTGTCTAAAATTATCGTTTCTCACAAGTGCGTAAAATTTTTAATATCGAAAATTGAATGATTCAAAAATGCACGCGCTGTGTGTTACCCCGATGGTAGATTTCGCACTGCGAGCGTCAACATTAATCGATATTGCGTGCTAATCGGAGCGTAACAGCGTTTTCGCGATCAACTTCGACTTCGAGCGTAGAACCACGGAATGAAAATACAGTGAATTAAACTTGTCGGATTTATCTGCACCGTCACGTTGGACGGAAAACTTGAAACCTCGTTGAATATCTTTAGCAGGCAATTGTTGTTAAATCTTCAGACGTATGAAATAATTAATACAGAAGCTTCTACCAAGAAACGACTGATAACGAGGATAAAAATGGTAAACACGCACGTTTCGTATCTCACCTGATTACACCAGCATCGATGCTTATTTACGCTATCATCGATATGTATCAATTCCCTTTGCACGCACTCGTTGCGATTCACGTTTCACACCTGTTATACGATATGTTTGGTTGACAGTTTCGTTTCGTTTGGCCGTTGAATGTAAAGGACGGTTGAAATGAAAGAAAAGAACCGGTGTATTAGGGATGAAATTGGAGAGGAAACACGAAAGGAGGCGGGAGAGAGAGCTGCGGCGGCGAGCAGCCACCCTCACGGCAGGCGCGCGAGCCTACTACTGAACTCGCTCTACTGATTGTCAGCGTCGCGTACCGGCACGTCCGCCGGCAGTGACTCGTCTCCCCGCGTCAGACACGGAGCTCTCGCGACGATCGTCGACGCAAAGTCTTTGCAAATTCCTTTCAACTTCATCTGTTAACGACAAGTTCACGACACTTTGTTTTATAAAGAGCGAATATACTTGGTAGTTTTTTTTTTTTCTTTTTTAAGGTAATTAGATATAGACAAAATTCCCCCAAGGTTTCTCATCATGCTTGCTGTTTTAATTCACCTTTTCCCGACAGAAACAAGGAGAGCACAGTTTACGGCAACGAAAACGTAGACGCGTAGGGACGAAAATGAAAGGAGAGGCAAAGGTGACAATAAATCGATACGAGATTTATCATGTGTGTGTCTGTGTAAATACACGTACATGTACATAATAATATATAAATAATCGATTTCATATTTGGCATAAATCACTTTTGAATTTCTATAACCTACAGTCAGTGCTGTCCACGGCAGAGATGAGTTGTCGTTACGAGTACACAGTGATGCTAACCGATGCGCTATAAGCAGCATACAAACCTTGATACGAATATTTCCCGGAGAAATTAAAATTTGTCGATTTTCTTTCTTTTGTCTAATTCAGCCACGCGGAGAGATTCGATCGTGGACAGCGCTGATTTATACAATACCGCGTATACATTTACGATTGTGATGATAAAAAAGTACGATCGTTTACATACAAATTTCGATCCTAGTACGAAACTTTCTGATAAATTAATCCTCTTTATGCGTACAAGTTACAAATTACGAAAATGAATAGCGATAGTAATACTTATGTATAAATAATATTTTGTATATTTCTTACATGTACAACGTTGTAGTAAATATTGTAATAATTCCATTAAAAAATATGGAAATTGTAGCGGGGTAACTACAAAAAGTTCATCAAGCGACAAAGGGAGAAAGATGCACGTAAACGTTTGCACGTAATTCGTCTATAAAAATAATTTCATGTGAAAAGCGTTACGTATCGAATCGATTCTCTGCTGATTCTTCCATCGATCATTACGTTTCCCCAAGGTTCCTTTTTTTTTTTTCCTTCGTTTCTAATTACCACCAAACGTCTGCCTTTTCGTTTTATTGCTCTTGACGATACCACGCGCGACACTTTATAAAAATACTCCTAGTTCTAGCAACAGCTGAATTTATCGACTTTGAGCAAGCGTATGCAACAAATTACGCAAATATCCGTGCATTTCTCGCACTGTCGCCCTCTGTCACTTGCCACAAGGATCTTTGCATTGTCATATAGATACAGTTCTCGCCTGAACTCTACGATTCGTGTTCCTCTAATTACTTACATCTCGATAAGGACAAAGCAATTTTCTACGCTTATCATTACAGTTTCATTCGGTACTCGAACTACATACGCGACAATAGATATCAAATATAAAATAAACTAGTTAAATGCATTTGGCATGTCTTGTTTGTGTGTGTGTGTGTGTGTGTGTGTGTGTGAGGCTCACCTGTTCTAAATCTGAATTACTGATTCGCAATAAATTCGAGATCAATGCCCTCAAGATGTACGAACAAATGACATCACGTCCTTGGTTAAATCGACTTTGTGCACTTACGTTAAAATAATAGTTATTATTATTATACTTAGAACTTTGGACACTTTAGCGGATCACGATCCCGCGATTATTTCTCACGTATAACGTATAATCATTTATATTTATCGTATAAATATATGTAATTACGGTCATTCTCTTTTATATCGTTAAAATTCAATTTACAATGTTAGATCTCTGACGTGAACACACTGGTTGTCCAACTTGTTTCTAATGGCAGCTGCTAACACTATCTACAACTGACCTTTGACTTTTTTCTTTTCTTTTCTTTTCTTTTCTTTTTTTATATATATATTTTTCCTGTAATTGAATTCCATGTTGCAACATTTGACGACGACGACGTTTCGTTAGATTTCCAATTGATCTTGCGCGTAGAAAAACATTTTTCCACGCATTCTGACAACGAGAGATCGTCCATTACAACAGAGATTCCAAACCCTCTACTATAAAATACAATGAAAAGCTTTTTAATTTCATTTTGTTGACTTTGCGTCGTGTTTCTCGCACGCGTATTTTGTCGCTCCTAAATTTCACTAATTTTTTTTCGTAAACTGCCTGCCTCTGGCAATTCGAAGTACAATGGCTGGCGAGAATGTTTGAATGCTCAGATGCAACTTTTAATCGGCAAAATATGTATGTCGAACTGAAGCAAAGGGGAAGTCTCCAGATTGTATCGATAAAGTTAGAATTTAATTTAATGATATATACACAATATTTACAATGTCTTAATTACAATAAAGCGCAGTTTGATGATCTATTGGTAGGTCACAAAAGTGTTTGAACGTTTACAACCAAGCGTTTACAATGAATTTCTTACGACGAAAGAGTGAGACATCAAGTGTTCAATCAGTTACGATTGCGAAGAAAAGTCGCAGAAGTGAGAACGAATGAAAGTAAAAATTTAACATTTCTAGCTGATGAATGCGACAGTATATAGAGATACAAAACTTACGTCGAACAGTAAGAGGATGATTCTGTCATGGTGTGAGGTCGTGCGGCAGCCAATGGTACTGGAAATTTATTATTTATCGATGGAATTTTAAAGAAATATACATATCTATATACATACAAAAGAGAATCTAAAACAAAGTACAGAAAAATTAGGCTTATTAACACATTTTTACTTTTGAGGCATACGGAAATATATATATATATATACATACATATATATATCCTGCATTCTAAATATTCCATCATAAAAACCAAATATCAATCCTAACATTTATGGACTGAAACC
>KQ436003.1:135806-150264 GCA_001276565.1 Melipona quadrifasciata | reverse complement strand
ACCGGCAAGTCATTACATTCATCGATCATCATTACACTTTACAATCGTATAGAAAAGAAATATTGAAAGAAAAATTTAGAAAACTGTGCAAAATTCTATCGACATAAACGTCACAAAGAATTACTTCATAATACAGAAAATCAAATGAAAGATATTACTGTAGCCAAAGATAGGAAAACTGAATATCAATGTAAGATGATACATGGTAAATGGTAATATATGCATGCGTTTGTGCGTGTAAATACTTTTACGATCCACTTTGTACTTGTAATAAATGCATTCTATATATCGTTAAAACATTTCCTAATTTTATCAATATAATCTTAAGATTAGAAGAAATTCAATATTGTCTTAAATGTTTCAGTTTAACACATACATTTCACTTGTTAAAAGTTGCAGATATATAAGCATTAAAATTCTTTCGGAAACCACCGTGTATGATTTAAAAACGATATTTCTATTGTTCGCCTTTTTTAATTACAAAAGAATATTCTGTATGATTCTACTGCAATATTTCATTTACATAACTATATGTAGGTCGTGTACACTGTCATTGTTTGGTTCTTGATCATGGTAAAAACTTATATTTCCAAAATTTCTAATTGATTTTCCTTTAGTTTAGAACTTTGTATTTGATCTTATGTGATATTGAATACTTGCAAACCTATCTAATATTTTATTATCGCGACTTGTATTATTAATTAAACTATCGATTAATTAAAAAACTGGCAATTCTTTCGTATTTTGGCTCTCAAGATCCGAGGCAATATTTTTACAAACTATTAAATTTTCATGAACGTTTCCTACTTACATTTATTGAACTATGTTTTCTAAAATTATGCTAGTGATTAATAGATTTAAATAGTTTAACGTAAACGTGAAGTATTATTAATTCTTATAAAAACGAATTTCTTTATTTTCTATTAAAAGCAGATGTACTTGTTTGAACTGAATTATCTGTAGATTCACTCTCGACTTGAATTCTAGAAATATCTTAACAACTATCTAGTAACACTGAATTATTTATTTGCACTGACATATTAACAATTTCGCGAATACTGTTGAAACAAGTTTTACCATGCAATGAGTTTTAAACAGTAGAGCAAACTTGGTTTTTATTTAAATTATTTATAAGATTGTTCAATGATCAATTAAAATTATAAACGTCTTGTAAACAGTCTCCACTACAAGACACAGATCCTCCATCATTTGGGTTATTAAAGTCAGTTTCATTGCAACTTTAATTTTTTTGAAATTTGTTGTAAAATAAATCAATGCTTTTTGATTCGATTGGTGACAAAACTTCACTCTGGCTGTTTCTAACATTTGTCCTACTATTAGAGGCATCATCAACTTCATCTTGCGAATTATCACCCCGAACTGGATTTTTGAAGAACTCGAATTCAAAAATTGCAAACTTTAGCTCACGGTCACACCACTGTTGCTCCGACGTGTTGGTAGGTGTTGATGCTGTGGTCTGATCGCCTAGAAAGCTCTGCTGATATACAGAGGCGGGACAAAAGAAAAAACAAAAGCACGCTACAGATACAACAAACCACTACAGAAGCCTTCCTAGCATTGTTTTTAAATTACCAAGAACGAAGCCATATAGTAGATCAGCATATTTTGCGTGGCAGTGAATTTACAATTAATAAGCAAATTAACAACGAACTATAAATCATTAAAATTGAATATTTATATAGTCAAAAGAAGAATTCACCGCGCTGCTACTACTAGTATGATCTTCTTTTATTACCTTCAATTAAAAAAAAGAAACGAAATAGTAAGCCATGCAAGATAAGTAAATTATCTAGTATAAAATATAATGACATTTACCGCTAGCCATGGATGGTCAAGTACGTCTTCTGCGCTAAATCTCAATTCGGGTTGCGTTTGCAGCATATTTGAGATTAATTGCTTAGCGGAGTCTGAAATTGTATCCCAAAATGGAGATCTAAAATCATACTGGCCACTTAAAATACGCTCAAATAATTCTTCTTGCTTATTGTCGGGTGAAGCAAACGGTGGAAAACCGCAAAGTAAGATGTATAGTATTACACCAGCTGCCCATACGTCAATCTAAAATAATATGAATTTATTTCTTCTTCCATGTTTCTGGAATTAAATTAACAAATTAAATTAGAAAATAAATTTACTTTTAAACCGTATCCTGTTTCTGCAAGTATCTCTGGTGCTACATATGTAGGTGTACCGCAAACAGTGTATAAAGGTTCCCTTACAACTTGTGCAAGTCCAAAGTCACATAATTTTAAACACCTAACATGATTTCTATCCATTTCAACTAAAAGGTTCTCAGGCTTAACGTCACGGTGTACTATTTGATGTGAATGCAAATAAGCTAATGCAGATATTAAATGTTGAATCATTACACTAGCTTTACTCTCAGGAAATTTTGTCGCTGCAGCAATAGCATCAAACAAATCACCACCCTAAAACAATGGCATCTTAGAATATTCTATCGTTTAATTTTAATTTTTAAAATGTAAAACAGAAATATATGTAAGCAAATATACTTTTACTAGCTCCATGACTAAAAACAGTTGATCAGTTGTCTCTTGTTCCGCGATTAAATTAATAATATTTGGGTGACAGACTTGTCGTAAAATTGATACTTCACTTGCCCACATTGTTTCTTTACCTTGACACTTATACTTGTCTACAATTTTCATTGCATATTCCGCACCTGTAGATCTGTAACATATTTTTAGATAGATTATTTAAGTCATTTTTGGTCATTGATATGATATTTTATAATCATTTGTACTACTTACTTGTGAGAACAGTGCCTAACAACTGCAAAGTTGCCTTCTCCGATTACATGTCCTACTGTATAGTGTAAACGTAGTGGTTGCGGTAATATTAACGAAGAAGGACTCGGTGTCCTCACCTGAGGTGTGGTAAGCACTTTTTTTCCTGATTTCCGTGGCATTCTTGGCATCGGACCAATTTGCCTTTTTGACGTCCATGGACATCTTCTAAAGCTTTGCACGCTCTTAGATTCTTCAAAATCTAATTCAAAATCTTCCTGATTTGATTTCTCAGGACCATAAGCCACAAAAATGTCATCATTTTCGAAAAATTGTTCCAACGAGGTAACTTGTTGCCCTGAGAGTGTATATACCTTTCTTACTGCTCCAGAATCTAACTTGACAGCTTCTGTAATTGCTTCCATCGCATGTTCCAAGCTCGGAGCATTTCTTTTATTCAACAAAAGTCGCACAACTTTACGAGGTTTCGTACCGTGTCTTATTAAAGTGATTATTTTTGCTTTCACACACAATGGTATTGCACTTATTTGCCTGCCAGTACCCGCTGGAGATTGGGGTAATCCAGACAATGAACTGCCTCTTCTTACTTTGGTAGACGAATATTCCACTTTCTTGAAAATTTCTCCTTGTCCAGAAACCACATAACATTTTCCATCCTCTAAATCATTAATACTTTGAACTTTCTTTCCATCCATGGTATATATTGCTCGAACACCATTAGGTAAAGTCACATTTGATATCAAAGCTCTTGTTAAATCTGACGCTAAACTATCAAAACTGCGGTATCTTTCTGGAGTCACAGCCATCACAATACCAGTATAAAACTTGTCTCCATTTCTAAAAAACCTCACCCTTTTTGCTTTTTTAGTTGGTGGCGTTCTAAGAACATTTAAAGAATGCCTTGAACTAACATCCAACATTCTTTCATCTATGCTCATTATAGTAGTGGAATTTAACTCTCCATTTCCAGAGAAATTACTGTCGCCAGATGGTGAAGCACCTTGACTCAATGGTTCTTCCATCATTCTGAATACAAAAATGTTTCTAGTCACTGTTATGAATCTCAATATTGTTACTGTTATAACAAATGTAACAGCGAATGACAAAAGTTCAAGCATCACATAATTATGAAATTTTTATAAACTACAAACATTCTTTCGTATGGTGCACATTAAACAAAAGGGCATGTTTGCCGTTGTTAATTATGAATGAACGAAAAATATTTTCGATAAGATCGTAAGTAATGATTTCCTACTACTTTATCATGTTGAACGTCACGACAAAAGTTCGATATACATTCGATAAAACAGGAATAAACCTAAACGTAAATTTAAATGTTTGAAAATGCTTTCAATTTCCATTATACGTGACAATTTTTTGTGAACGCGACATTCTGATAATGGAAATATTTATTCTCCTTTCTAACCTACTTAACCTTCTTTAACTACATCACTGTGTACACAAATATACGAATAAACACTAACGTAATAATGTTATTCATAATTCAAATTTGCTAACAATCAAACGATCTGTACAAGCTTACCTGCCCAACGAGCAGAATGTTCTATTGAAAAACAGAAGAAAAGCCAGCTAACGAACAAATGAATCACCAGCGAACTGACATTTTTGTAGCAACCATGACGTGAATACTAGATAATAAAAGCGAGAAATCTCGCTTTCGTATTACGCTAACAGAATTTCCCGTTACGTCCGAGTCCCATATGATATTTATGCTTTCCGTTTCTCTCGTTACACACACCGAATTTGTTTTCTGCGCGCAAAATTGATTGACCTGCCAAACTTTAAAAGTAAAGTGACTTGTCAAAGAGAAACCGGAAGACCGGAACCGGAAGTGTAAAGAAATTGAAAGGGTGGGACAAAAATAAATAACCGAACAGGTTATCCCTTATTAACGTAATTACAACTAATTATTACGTCACTGCGTAATGTACGTACGTGTGATCCGTTACAAAACGGGTTCTTCGTTGTACAGTCTGACAAATAATTGCACTAAATAATGAATTATATTGCACATTGTAGTTGAAAAATCAATGCATAATATTTGATCTTACAAACGCGTTGACAATTATCAATGTTAACAGTAGAACTGTAACTTGATTATCCAAATTATTTAAATTACGATATCACAAGAGGCAAAGATGTAATTGCGTTCAATCTTTTGTAATGCTCCTTTTTAATTATATAAGGTATAATAAAGATAATAAAAATTTTTAAAAAATTCAGTCGGTAAAATATAATAACTGTGAACTGTATACATAGAGGGCAACCTAATCTTTAAAAGACATTTGGTTGGACTGTCATCATTTATTTATTACTCATATTTTTTTATTGTTATATGTTGCATAATGATCTAAAGATCACAGAATAGATAATGATACAAAATGTATGAGAAAAATTTTAGATTAAAGTGCTATATGCAGCACAAAACTATATAAAAAAAAAATATTTCACAAGTCCTCTGGTAGCCGTGATCGTCTAGTGGTTAGGACCCTACGTTGTGGCCGTAGTAACCCAGGTTCGAATCCTGGTCACGGCAGTGTCTTTGTACATTGTCACGGCAGAGGAATTTTTTTTTTAAATTCCTCTGCCTTGTTCTCAGGAACAAGTAATTAACACTGTACCATTCTACGTATTCACAAATATTGAAAATGTTTCGAAAGAGATCAAAAAATTATGCCGCATATTTTTATTTCGAACAGATTAATATTTGTATTTTTCAAGGCAAATAATCGTATTCAAATAGATCTTTTCCATTTTTTCCTTTGAATATCTCGTACAACGCACTTGATACAAATACTTTACACAACTGTCACTGCTAAGAGAAAAACTTAAAAATCTATATCCTCGCGTGGGCGTTAATCGCAACAATTGAAAAAATTTGCGGAAACGCGTAGAAATTTCAACGTTCAAACGCTCAAGTTGAATCGGAAGAAAAAACGAAAAAAGGACAACGATGTTGAAAAATATTTGGAGCGCGATCGGTTGAGCCGCACCTGGGCCGTGGGATCGAGAGAAAGATAGACGTAGAAGCGATCCAGCCGGTGTTGGTAACGACACAGGGCCGTAGCGCGCCGGTATCGAAGCGACGATGCTTTGAATCCAGTGGAGGGAGATTTCACAATAGCAACCGACCGTTCTCCAGAAGAGCCGCAGTCTCGCTCGGTGTGTGTTTCTCGGCGGTTGATCGTCGTTGGTGCGGTTAGATGGTTTTACCTGAAGGAGCGAAGCGACCAGAGCCCGCTCTACAGTGCGTGGAAAAGCAAAGGCGTGCGCGTTTTTCCTGAGATCAAGGCGAAACCCGCGAAGGAACGAGAGCCGAGTGCGGTGACCGAGGATGTCTCGCGAGTGAATGTGCAACAAGAGACACCGTGAGTGCGGGTGTCCTCGAGTTCGATTGCAGATCTTTCGACCGGTCAACGACAATGCGGGCGCGATACGTCGTGGCAGGTGAGTAAGGCCCCGGGCATGTTCGCCATTCTCGCGCGTCGTTTCTTACTACTCTCGTATTTCTCTTCTCTCTCTCTCTCTCTCTTTCTCTCTTTCTCTCTCTCTCTCTCTCTCTCTCTCTCTCTCTCTCTCTCTCTCCTCGACGCGACCCCGACCCTTGGCCGACTCGCTTTCGACGATCCGCGATCGAAAGACGCGGAGGGGACAACAATCCTTTTAACATTTATCCAATTAGAACGCAATCGTTACACGCCACGCTACGCGAGTAAATAAAACGCTCGGGGATCGACGTGCGCTGGCTTTCCATCCGTTTCGTTCTGGCGGGCAATCCTCGCCGCGTCGCTCGTTCAAATTTATACGTGGATCAACGCAAACGATGAACTCGGTAGCATTGAATTCGTGACAGGTGGGGAGACCGTCCTGCCGAACCGTTCCGCACACCTGATCGCCTACCCGAAGTACTGTTACATCCTCCGTGTACACTAGGCTAGGCTAAAATAAACATTCCCATCTCTGAATTTCCTCACAATTTTACGTTTCTCACCTTTTGCGTGTCTCTCTCTTGTAATTGTTCAGCTGCAACTTTCCCGAAAGAAGAACGTTCTTAAGAAGACGAGGCGTTTTTACAAGTGTACGGTTGTGTACACGTTCATTATCGACGCGTGAAACAACTCGATCGCTCGGATGTGTCGCTCGGCGTGTTGAAGTCTCCGCGCGCGCGTCCGGCATCGAACAGTGTTCGAGTCACCTCGAGTAATATCGCTTCGATATTATTGCTCGATCTTATTGTTAGAGTGTATAGCGCCCCTCGCGCTGTAGAGGCAAAGGGAACGAAATAGCGGAATTACGAAGTAAGTTCTGATCGATAATGCTGGTGCAATGACCAGGTAGCCTCTTAACAACCGGAGTAATCGCAAAGGAACACGTAAGACGCTATTTCTGTTGGAGAAATGAGACCTGTTAATCCAAGGATGGGAATGTTGGGCACGCGTAATTATCGTGAAAGACGCGCGTAACAATGGAAAAGTCCGTGCGCCTCCGCATGTATCCTACGATACGATACGATGGTTACGTCCCGTAAAAACAGACCGGCGGAATATCGATCGTCGAACAATCTCATCGCGATATCTCGCGTTGTTCAACGACGCCTCTTTGCCGCTACCTTTGCGCGCAAAAAAACCGCTGCGCTTTTCGTCTGACGTGAAATTTCATCACGATTATTAATTAGTCCCGAGTATTCCAGGCCACTTTCCCTTTGTGTCGTCTCTCGTCCGCGTAATTTCATTCGCAAAAGCTTTTAAAAGTTCTGTTGCTTGACGCAAAACAGCGCCAACGATCGTACGTTTTTTTATAAATTTCTACGATCCGATCGTTCAACCGGCGCTAACGATCGACGAGAATCGGTAATGTACGCGCGCGCGTCAGGAAAAAGTCAGGTAACAGAAAGTTTCGGTGGGAAAATTTCGAGTTTCTCTCTCATTGAGAAATCGTGCCTTTGGGGCGATACGGCCTGAGAAGGGTCTCTCGGGGCTATGCCCACGGATTTCCGAGAAGGAAAAGCGTATTTCGACTCGTCTCTGGCGCAGGTGGAAGCCAGGTCGGTGCATTAACGTTGGGTCCCTCGCTTCACGCTCAGGTGCGTGCCTCAAACGACACGCGCGCGTTCTATGCACACGAATCCACTGCGCAGAAGGTTCCACATTCGTCGTTGTACTTGTTAGACGATGCTGGCCATGATCATTTTTTCCCTTTCCTCTTATCGTCAGCGTAAAAAGAGTCGAGCAGATTCCGTAACAGGTGCATCGTTTTATTCTTGCACGTCCGAGAAATTTTGCCGCGGTACGCTCCTTCTCACCGTGGATCGTCGAACAGTTCGAAGAAAAACAATCTATTCCTTCTAAGAAAAAAAAAAAATGTCGATTCTCTAAAAAATATATATAGCACGCTCGCTTCTCTTATCACGACTTATAGGTTTCACAAGTCGTTTCGTAATTTCATGGTAACATGATTGGAAATGACAGTACATAATGTATCGCTCCCTTTGAAATTTTTCTCTATGATGTCAATCATTGTTCGAAGGATCAATAAAAAAATAAATAGTGGATTTTAAAGCGTTAGAACGATGCTGTTATCGGGGTTGTATCCAGAGAAAAGATTTCATTTGGCAACACATCAGATAATAAAATATATTTTAACGACAGGCTCACAACCACAAATAGAAACTGTCATTATGTTTGGGTTTGGTCAAATTTCACTTCGAGTATTCAAGTATTCAAGTATTCATACCCCATTAGTCGGGAATTAATGATACGATTTGGGCAATTCTTTCAAGTTGATCGAGACAAAAAAAATTGTGCAAAACTGTTTTATCGGCCGAGCTGGCAATTTATCGCCCCTCCCGCGTTCAGTTTCGATATTTCGATATTTAAATTCAACGAGCATCGGCGAATTTATAATTCGCAGTATCATACGGCGGAACATTTTCGAGCCGAGGTACCGTACGGTAATTCAAATTAGCTGATTCGATACGTGCGTTATTCGGCTCCTTCTTTGGCGTTACGCGCATTCGTCGAATGTGCCAACCTCAACATTCCAGAAGATTGCATTTTTTCGGAGCCATCGAAGCGCAACGAACAGAGAGAACGCGGCTCTCTGTCCGTGCTCGTTTCGTACACACATCTTTGCCGCGACGACTGTTGTACAGCAACAATTGCCACACACGCAAGCTGCGCTAATGCAAATCGCCAACTCGAACGCATGTGGATCACGTGACGTGGATTTTACGTTTAACTTTTGGACTTTTAATTTTTCGTTTCAACATTTAAGGTTTAGGTTAGGTTTCTTTCAAATGGTAAATAATAGTTTTGCCGTTTTCTTTTTCTTTTTTTATTTCCGTTTTTTTATTTATATTCTTATTTTTCCTGAACGTTTCCTTTTTTCACACTTTTCCTCGAGTCGTGTATCCGAGGAATTTTTTCGCTGCGTATTAATCGTTTAATAATGTCGTTATTAACATCGACGTCAGTAGCAATCATTGTTATTACAGTAACGAGTAAAATGTCGTGGAACGGCCAAGTTACATACGTTCCTTTAACGGTAGGTTTGATCAACTTTACTGTAACTGTATTAGTCATTACTTCCTGGATTCTCCGGCTTCCTTACACGCTTTGTACGAGCAAAACCGTTTCCTCGTTATTATGCCTCGAACAACTTTTATTATACCTTATTTTACGTTCTATTAACGTTGCCAAAATGAACGTTATTTATTGAAAAAAAAAAAAAAAGTTTTCAAACAGTGTTACAATAATATCACTTTAACGATAAATGTAGATGTATAAACATTTAAAAACTTCAGATTTAAAGATTTTCGTGCGCATGCGCATTCGAAAGTCTCGTAAAGGAAATGCTCTTCCTAAAGCGGTAGTCTGGTTATCATCACAGCGCTAGAAAAATTTTGAGCAGTTCCTTAACTTTGAAAGAAAGGTTTTTTTTTTCCCTCAAAGAATTCACGGGGACAGGACACTAGCGAGGTTCTCAGAGGCCATGTGCTACATTCAGCGTTATTGTCTCCTCCACTTTCCTGCTTCTGGTTAGAATTATTCGTAATCTTGTTTTTCTTCTATGCCTTGCCGGAGGAAAGCCAGAGTTTAAATTTCGTGGAAATATGCCTGACGCGATACACGGCTGCGTCGTCGCAACTAACGCGAAGTTAAACAATATTTGAATACCGAATTTTTAATTTAATTGCTAAATAATTGCTTTTGGTATAATGCAACATAATGCGAATTCCAATTATTTATTAACGCGTAAAATTCGAGAAAAAGTGTCATTGTTAATGCGAAACGAGAATGCGTTGAAACATTATATATGAATATTAATCGCTCTTTCTGTAACTTAATACGAATCACTTGCATGCGTCTATCTGCGTAAACTGATGTTTGTCGCGAGTCAGAGAAAAAGAAAAAGAAGAAAACGAAACTTTCGTTACGTTCGTTTCTTCTTTGAGCCTCCGACGCGATCGATCAAAACGTTCTGCAGCGTTGCAAATCCTTTTCCAAAGCAAAGGACTCGGAAAAACATTTATTCAAAGTGTTGCAACCGCAAAAGTTTCCTTTCTCCTCGAAACGATTCGACCGATTCGGCGCAACGCGCGTTACAATTTCCCAACGAAAAATTTTCGTCTCAACAGATCTCAACTTATTGTCGGTGAAATTAATTGTTTATCCGGAATTTACACGTTCGTCGAATTCGATCGATTTAAATAATTCATTCGTGACGGGTAATTATTTACGTCTCTGCGATTGCGATTCGTTGGATACAACCTGACCGCATAACCCGTCTACGTATAGTAATTATGCTGATGAACCTGGCGCCGAATCGCGAACCGTACAGCACACGAAATAATTCTCGGCGAGCCGCATCGAGGAAGGTTGTAGATAACGTAGAGAATATTTTATCGATTGTCTCGATATTAGGGCGGCACTTGCTTAAATCCTGCGAAACATTTATTTCGTTCTGACTTTCTTTCAGCGTCTAATTATCCAAACGAAAGTTATTTTGCTCTAAACATCCAAGAAACACGTAAATCCCCAAGTTGAAAGTGTTAAATACACACGACGCGTTGCAGCAAAAACAAATTATTCAATTGATTAACCTTTACAGTAATTATTATATTACTATTTATTATAATATTTACATTTTTAAGTTCCATCTTCACCAAACTTTACGATTGATCGTCGTTGATTTACATTCGTTTCGTCGAACAATGGACTCTTAAACGCGATTAAATAACACACGTAGATACATATTGTACATTGTGTCGTGTATCATAAATCTATATGTATATTGTTACGCCACTGCAAAAATAACACGTGCCTCTTGTACGTACATCGGAGCTTACGGGTCAGCTTCAGATACGCTTATCGTTTTACAAAGATGAAAATATAGCTACATACTTTGGTGCGATACGGCACAGCTAAGGCTGTAACACGTGTCACATACCAAATTGGTTTCTCCCACGAACGGTACACGTACGTACGTACGTATCTGCGTCTCGAAACGAAGAAGAAACTCTATCGAAGCGATATTGTCGGATGCTTCTTATCGGTCCTATCAGAAAGTGTTTCTGTAGGCTTTACGCTCGCCTACCACCGCGCACCATTGAGATGTAAATGTGTTTCGCGCGCGTTCAGATAAGACCGCGTGAAACCGAGAAGGAGGCATCTCGGTGCCGGTGACTCATTGCGGCTTCAATTTTTTTCTAACAATAGAAAAACTGGTTTCGAGATTTGTAACCAGGCATCGAACCAGGGTAATAGCGTCCCCTAGTGTCGACGTGGTTGAAAAGTCAAGCAGTCGACAGTTTAACTACCGTCGTTAGCTTTTCTCTTCTCTTGACGTGAAACGAGACGCAAAGGAAAATCAAATCAGTCCGTGGCATCCTTGTGCCACTTTTCCCTCTGCACAACCCTGTGCCAGATTTGATCAGAGTTGCAGCTAAAACTGGGCAAAAAAAAAAAAAAAAGAAAGAAGAAAGGAAAAAGAAACAAAACCAGGCGATGCGTGCGCTAATTGTACAATCAATTGTACAATCGCGTCCAATCGTTTCGGCGATTAATATTTATACAATTCGCGATCCGCGGTTAGCTCTCTGCCGGTACAATGGGAGACAATCGTATCTCGTTTAATACTCGGAGAAACGGAGCCCTCCATTCAAACCGAAGCCCTACGCGACGAACTTTCTACATCGACCGAGATATGCAGCAGCTTTGTTACGCTCGCGTATATGCACGTACACGCGTATCGATACGTTTCACCTCGGAAAATCGATACCCTCGCAGATTTCCTTTGTGAATTCCATTCAGCGGGACTTCACGTTCGAGATAAATTCGCGAAACAATTTTCAGAGGCGCGCCATACCACGGACGCGCACTTGGCCGTTTAACTTGCACGGTTCCCGTGCTGCGACGGCATTTAAACTGTCGTTCGTCGATCGTTCGCTTGTTATCTACGATATCGTGCTGTAATACACCCTGTTCGTGTTTCTCCTATCGTTGCTCGGCATCTTTTCGTCGCGTTTTGCGGAGAGAAATATTCGCCGGAAATTTGCGACTTTGTCTCACGATCGAATCGCCGATTTTTAACAATGACGTAACGAACGGGCGTAAAAAAAATTTCGCAATCTACGCAATGCGAAGCGGCGGAGGTTTAAAATCTCAAGTCCAAGAGGCGACACCCTCTTCCTCCCTTCGTTCTCTCGTCATTCTCCGCTCGAGTGTCACACACTCGGAGTGCCGATCTCTTTTCCTCTCTGGAGTCTAGAGTATCCTTCCTCCTGCGATCGACGCCTGTTATATCGAGGCGTTGGTACTCTTGTCAACCGCGACACAAAAGAATCACCAACGCGTTGGTATATTTTCTTTTTTCCTTTTCTCTTCTTTTTCTTTTTTCTTTTTTTTTTTTGCTTATTTTAGCGCATGTCACTTCTAAAGGGTGAAGCACAGAAAACAATAGGACATGGCGTATTAAGTCTGTGTGTGTGCGCGCGCGCGTGTGTGCGCGCGAGGAATGTATTATTTCAATACGGTCGCGAGTTAGCCAGCCAGTCCGAATCTTGGTATTATTATTCTCGGCTCCGCTCCTTCTCTTTGTTAAAACAAACTGGCACGTTACCAAAGTTATGATTAAAACGTCGTCCTTTTATTACGGAGATTTCATCATTTGTCGCAATTTTCTTTCCGTTACGAGTCACTCTGTTACGAGAGGTCCGCTCGTAAAACGTCAATTAAAATTGGACCGAGCATGAGCTTATCCTCCCTCGCGTAGAAAATTACTCGCCCCTATTTAAATGCAAATATTTTCTCACACAATAGATCGTTGTCATCGCCGTTGACTTTTACTTCTCAATTTTACTTGTAGAAATAGCTCCTCTGTTCCGTGCTTTCTCGTCTATCCTGCTTTTCAACGTTTATCTCTTACTTGATCGAATCGTTTTATCTCTTCGCGTATCGAGGGTTTTCTCCGCACTTGTTAAAAGATAAAGGCGCATTATGCCTTTAAGCAAGGCTGATTCAGTGATTAAAAGAAAAAGAAAAACGAAAACTTCGGGAAATATGTGTACGTTCTCTTCGCTCTAATCGGCTAATCGGCAAAGGTGAACGACTAGAAAACAACGCACGCGTTTTTACGCAACACGCGTATCTCGAGGCAACGGGCGTTAATGCGCGTGTTAAACGAAATGAAGCAAAAGTTAATGGAAAATGCAATTGCAGAAATCGTAAAAATCGATCGCAATCCTCCGACAACGTTCTTCGTCCGTGGATTTATACATTTCGCGTGTTGAATTGCAAGTCGACTGTGTGATATTAACCCTTTCAGTGCCGAATGACGATATTGTTAGGGTTTATTTAGAACTCTGTCTCAAAATAAATTTATAAAACTTATAAATGATTGAATTTAGTATAGTTTTGTGTCATGATATTGGTAATTTTGTCAGAAATAGTTGAAAGTACACTGTTTTTATGCTTTATACTACGTGTTGTACGTCAAACTATGGCCAAACAGCGATTCCTTTTCTTTGCAAAAAGCAACAAATTTTCCCATTTTTCCTGATGATTTTCGATAAACATTCCTGGCACGATTTTCAACAAATATTGAAACACACTTGTTTCGTTCCTTTTTCATTACAACATCAATATCATTCTTACTTTTGCGTTTATATCTCTTTTCTCGCAGCTTACTTCAACTTGCTTCGGCTTGTTCTTCGCTTACAATTAGACACAATTTATTCGAAAGAAGAGTTAATGCCTGCGTTGCAACAAGGCTATCGCCGCTTGGAAGCGCGAGGCAGCGATTTCATGGGTCGTCGTCGTGGCTTCGGGTCGGTCACTGATCCACACCGATGATCCTGAGAAGCTGGTGGTAAAAGTTTTATACCGTTACGAAAGGGAGAGATGTCGTGCAGCGAATATACGCAGCGTTGCTCCTCGAGACGTCGCGCGAAAACCGGAAGCTCTAGTAACGCGCCTCTCGTTCGAGGATTGCAACGACGCACGGCACGTTTACGCCCAAGGTCGTTGGTCGAGTCTCGAAAAGCCGCGCTTTTTCAACTCTTGCTCGCGAATTTCAACACGACCTAAGATCGATTTTTTTCTCGAAACTCGAGTCTCGATCCGAGAAAAATGTAGCTGAAAACTTACAAG
>KQ436003.1:107215-135786 GCA_001276565.1 Melipona quadrifasciata | reverse complement strand
TTGGAAAAGCGATCGAATTAGTAAAACGAGGAAAAAGGATGCATCGTTTCAGATATCCCAAAAGCGTAAGCTGACTACGAATTCCCGAAGGCGCTGTTCTCTCGCAAATTGTTGTGAAAGTTGCCTCCGCGGCTCACAATCAGAACTCGAGCATCGCGCGTAAAGGCATTCCGTAATTCGCTTCTTTGCTTCTATTTCGACGACAGTCGCCCAAAATCGTCTCGAAAGGGATTACTTCAGTGCGATCGTATAATTAACAAATGTGCTTTTTCAGAAATTTGAGAGAAATCGAATTTAAGCGGAGAGGTGACATTAGTTATTGCTAGTGTGTCTGAATCTAGTTTCTCTTTCTGCGCAAAAACTGCGCGTTCAATAGCTTTATCGTTTAGTCCTTCTCGTTGACGATAATAAAAATCATAATTTGCCACGGATAATTTGTTTACCAATTGCAAGAAAGGTAATGCGAACGATTTCTAGATCTACCGACTATCGAAATGTGAAATTCGTAGCAGAGAAATGGAAACGACAAGAGACAAAAATATTTACGATACAGTAAAAAAAACGAGCTTCTGTTAATATGTTTTACTAAAAATCACTCGAATCTCTGAAAACACACATGTAAGATTTCCATGAAAAATTCCAAGTTGTTTTAACCATTTTATCACTGAAAGTGATTTTAGCGGGGGTAATCCAGAAAATCGGGCCTCTTCAGGTGCAACGCTGATGCAACGAAAATTAGCGATTGGTTGATTCACGAGGAGGCGTGGCATAGACCTCGAATAGGAGTGGCGTTCTCTGTAACTGAGCGATCGCGCCTCTAATTTGTTTTGCATTGATTCAAGTGTTTGCGTATCAATAAAATTTTATGGCAAAAAAGTCGTCAGAACAGTTGCTTCTGGGCCTTTCAGTGAGACAAGTCGTGCAGTTTTTTGGTAGTTCTGCTGTTAATGAAAGGCAATTAATGTATTCTCATTGGCTAAATTAACAATTCGCAATATATTGATAATGCTATCAAAAAGGAACAAATAATAATAACCAGTGACAGCAACACGATCAAAAGATCCGAACAAGCTACACTCGCGATTATTTCTTAAACATAGCGTTATCGAGTTTTTCACACGTGCATCCTTCTTCCCGTTTTCTTTTTTTCTCCCTCTTTTTTCTTTTAAACGTCAGCGCGCGTCCATCCGTTGTATTATGCAATCGATGTATGTCAATCAAGGCGCGTCCACTCATGGTAAATTGTGTACACGCGATAAAGTTCAGCGCGCGCCGGTCTCGAGCGTTTTTATGCAGAGGAGAACGCCGATTGAAAATGCAGTTGCTAGTTATCCCTCGCCTCTTCCTTCTCTCTCGTCCTCCGTTAATCCTCCGTACACCCCCTACCCTGATTTCATCTCGAAATCTGGCGTTTCTCTCGCTCGCTCAAAGATCCCACTCTTGTTCTTCGGGTCTCTCTCTCTCACCCTGCCGACAATTCAATGGCTCTGCTTTGTTCCGGCATCTGGTCTCCACCCCGGACGAAATCCATTTCGAGTAATAATTTGTAAATAAATTTTCGAAACTGAATGTTCTTTGGCATTTACTCGGCAAATAATGGATTTCAATTAATGGCACGTAGCTCGTTTGTAGGTCAATTAAAGGAACCTGAAGCTATGCAAATAATTGGGGAAATAATAAATTGGAATACTGATTATTTGATAATTGAAAATTTGTCCTTGAAGTAACATTCAGAGTAAATGTCGAAAATTTGTCTTCGAAATAACATTCGGAGTAAATACAAACCAAAATAATTAAATGAAAAAAGAAGAAAGTAACAATCAATGAAAAATTCATAGGTGTGTGTCTCGTTTCTCGAGCATTCGGTCCGTTAATGAATAAAATTTGGTGACGAAGACGAGAGGGGAGTAATTTCTTCTATCGTATTCATTAAAAAACCAAGCAAAGTCGCAGAATAAGAAATAGCAAATGTAAACATCGAACCTATAAATATATACCTTGAGAAATCAGTTATTTCTGTAAAAAATAGTAAACAATTTGTTTCATTCATGAAACAACAAATAAATCATTTAATCATTTAATTCAACGAATCGGTAAAAAATTAATTTAATTCTCACACGAAATAACTTAACAACATAATTCACAAACGAGTTATTTTTGAAATAACTTTAAAAAACTAATTTAAAAACGTTACTTGAAACATTGAAACATCGTTATCAATAATCTTTCAAAACACGCAGACGTGCTGGTGTCTCTCCGCCTTTGAAACATTGCGGATCCCGTGAGAACCACTGTTCAAATGAATGAAGCCCATTCACCGATCTATAGAACAACCGATCGCTGGCAGGGAGTATGCCCGCGTGTAATTCGACAGGAATGCATTTTTCTCGAGAACAGAACAGGCGTAACCCGGAAGGGCGAAATTAACACGTTCCTCCTCCGCGTGTCGCGTTCCCTTTGCTCGAAATTTCGCGAGATTGATCGTCGCGTCGCAAGGCCACCGGCCATTTTCCAAGCGAGGTATTGCCGAGGTATTACGTAAAGTTCCGCGACGCGCGGCTCGTCCATCGAAAGTTCCCAGGTATAGAGGTTTTTACAAAACGAAAGTTCGTCCGCGCGTTGGTTCGGCGGTTCCTTCCTTATCGACGCATCTTCGCGCGATGTCCAACTTTTATTGTCCCGAAACAATGGAACCGAATCAAATTGGAGTTTCGAGTCGTATTCAGGTACGACTCGTTTTTCGTGTTTCGCGTAATTTCGGGCTGATCGCTGAGACAGAGACAGAGAAAGTGAGGAGAAGAATGAAAATTCATTCGTTCGCTTTGGCAAAAGGGACTCCCGATTTCTATCTGTGACAAATGTTTGTACAGGCTGTTTCAAGAATTTCTACCTGTCCCGGCACCGCGTCACTTTCGGAGAAAGAAAATAACTCGAGTCAAGCGGGAAAGGAACCGGTAGAAATTCTTGAAACAGCCTGTACAAATATTTGTCGCAAAATTCGACACTTGCGATTAATTTCGTAGCAAATTAATAAATTAGCACGACCAACGGCACAGTTATTCCACTAACTCCAACCACACCGCCATTTTGCAAACTCTGTTCTCACTGTAACTAGTCAGATGTTGTTTTCTCGAAAGAAATACAGATTTTCAATTTATCTTAACATGAGGAAATAACGCAGAACGTAACGTTTAAATAATAGCAAAAACAATCGGATGTTTTCATTCTTATACTCAACACAAACAGGAAGCGATAGAAGCACTGTTTATTTCGTTTAAAGGATTTAGTTTTAGTTTTGTTAATTGCACTTTTCGCAGATGATGGGTTTTCTTCTTACACTCTTCGTACACTCTGCAAGATTTTAGCTGTTTTATCATCTTTGTAAAATCCTGTTATAATCTTGTAGATCATTTGATGTTCCTTGTACGTTTTCTGACAATTTTTGATAGTCTATGCGTAGCAAGCTCTTCTGCTAGTTGAAATAAAAATTCTTGCCTCGATATATTCTGTCTAGTTACTTTCTTAGAAAGAACTCACGCATCCATATTGGTCAAATCGAGGATGTTGAAGAAAACTGTACTTTCTCGACATTTGACGACGCAGAACTTCGTATTATCGTAGCACATTGCTGTTTCAGATACTCGCTCCATATCGTTGTCGATTTTTACATATTTATAATACAATTTTGATTCGTAAACCACCGTATCGTTCTTCCTCGCTTTTGCAAGTTTTCGAATAATTCCAACAAACGTCATTCTTCCTTTTAGAAATTTTGGTGCATTTACAGTTGTTCAGATCTTGGTTGAGTACTAAAGTACAAAATTGAAAATTGATTAATCAGATAAAATTAAACGAACAGAAGAAGTAACAGCGGACGTATAACTCTGAATTAAATTTTGAAACCGATCGTTTGACCGGGCGTGATACGGTTAGCGTTAAATGGAATATCGATGAATTTAAACTGTGCAGTTTATCCGATCAGATACGATTGCACGTTGCAAGTGAAACTGAAATTGCATATAATCGAGAACGGTGGGCGTAAGTTGTTAGCTATCTACACGTGTAGAGCGGCGAGGGGCCGAAAACGAACGCTCGTCGCCTCTTTCGGATGATCCCGAGCCTTTGATTTTTGTCCGATGCTTGAAATTTCCACGCGTCAAGGACAAATTGATTTTCACCGACTGACATTGTCAAGAAACAGGTTTTTTTTTTTTTTTTGTTTTGTTACGAGCGTGATGGAGTGTTACGTGCGCGTGACACGTCGTCGTTTTGCATGCGAAGCGAGTGCGAGTTTCAAAAACAAAAGTCGAATTATGAATTGCACAAAAGTCATTCCCGACTGAAGTGAAACGAATATCCATCGTTGACGTATAATCGATAATTTGTCGTTAAATTGTCTCGATAATATGACATCTCCACGTCGACGCGGGAAAATAAATCGAGAAAGCGATCTCTGACGCTTTGACGATTTTCTCCAACCCACTTCGATCTCTGCTGATTTTCCACTGTTAAACGCTAGTTTCCTATTTAAGTTCCACCGTTCCACGTAGGCTTGCATCTCATTCTTCGAGTCGAAGACTCTTTCTTCCCTAATTGGAGTTCTTCCATGCTCTACGAGTGGTAAGTAAGCCACGAGGTTAAACAGCCTCGGATAAGTCCTCGTTCGGTTGCTCGCTTTTGTTCTTAAAGGGAAGCGGTTAATTCTCGTTAAGTTTGTTCGATTGGTAAAACTGCGAGACGACGATGTACGTACGTAACAGGAATCGAACGACCACGCTGAGAGTGCGACTTGCAGAGACTGGCTCCGAGAGTTCCTTGCATCTATTAGCAGAGCAGAGAGAGACTTTGTGAGTCATCGTAACCTGTTTTTTTTTTTTTTTTGACGTCACTTGAATCGTGCACGATACAGCTACGAGTGAGAATCGTCGATTTTCTCAGCCAAAGAATATTTTTTGAGAATTTTCCATCAGAAGGAATTGCTATATTCCGTAAAAAAATTATTCGTTCACAAAGGATGAATTAGAAGGTTCGTCGAGCAAGAATATGAGATTCGATTTATTTTATTAAACAACCCACGCGACCTGCGACAATCTCTGTTTGTTGAAATTCGCCGCGGCTCGTATCTGCCTCCTCATCAAATTATCGGTCTCATTATGCAACCCATAATGTGACGATACGTCGAAACAACTCGTGATTAAATTGTATACTAATTTATGGATCGTGCATGCTCCAATTGATCGTACAAAAAGAATGGATCACTCGCGACAAAAGGAAAGGTGAAAACTTTTTAAAAATTTTCTATTGCCTCGAGTAATCGCATTTTCATCGCGTCACTAGATTTAAACGTTCCGTCCTGAATATTCATTTCAAGCCAATTAAACCCGGTGTGCGATATATTCACGCCGATGAAAAGAAATAATAAATTAATCGATGCGGGCTAGGATACGCGGTATATTTTATGTCGCAGCTGGTTAACCCACTCTTCTCGTATCTATTTACTATCTAGCCGCATCTGCTGCTCGACGAACATTGGTACGCGGTATCTCGAATAAGTAGCTTCCTACAAAGCAACAAAGAAAGTAACTCGCGGCTTGGTGAAGGCGTGGCAAGACTCGCAAAGCCGTTGAGTCATGTATAATTGTAGTCATACGTGAATATATAATGCATACATACCAACAAAGGTATTCACCGTGCTGAGAAAACGTTTTATCACTTTGCTCGCGCACGATCAGAATTGATTTAATTAGTTAGACATTGACGTATAGGGGTTCGTTAGATTTTTTTTTTTTTATCACTGAAAGTGATCTTAGTGGGGGTAACCCAGAAAATCGGGCCTCTTCAGGTGCAACGCTAATGCAACGAAAATTAGCGATTGGTTGATTTGGGCCACGTGATTCGCGAGGGGGCGTGGCGTAGACCTCGAGTAGGAGTGGCGTTGTCTGGTACTGAGCGATCGCTCCTGTAATTTGTTTTGTATCGATTCAAATTTTATGGGAAAAGAGTCGTCTTCATTTCCTAGTCGGAACAGTTGCTTCTGAGTCTTTCAGTGAGACGAATCGTACTGGGGTACAAGTCGTGCAGTTTTTTTTTCTTTCTGTCGGTCTGTCGATCTGTTGTAAGTCCTTCCAACTAGAAAGAGTTCTTCTAGTCATCGACGTGGCAAACGAATCGTGAAGTTTCGCACACAGCTTCTCTGATCCGTTATGCCTTCTAACAGTAAACTCCCTTTTGATATATCGAGCAGATGAATTATGATCATACTGATTTCCTGCTTGAATAACGGATAGATATTTCGAGACAATGTGATTATTTAATTACATGCGATACGATCAACAACAGGTTATGAAAATTAATTAACAATGAAATTATGATTATTAATTGTTAAATTATTATTATCAAATTGTGACTCCATTCTGAGTCATTTTAGAACCGTGTCAAATAAAACCCGACGAACTGGTAAGAAATCTTCCTCCGAGAGTTAGTTTCTCTCTCTCTCTCTCTCTCTCTGTCTCTCTCTCTCTCTCTCTGTCTCTCTCTCTCTCTCTCTCTCTTCGCGGAGAAGAGACTTCAATGCCTGCACAGTCACGGAACAGAACGTCTTTCTATCGATTCATCGTTGAGCCTCAGCTCTGCGAAACCAGAGACACGTCACCTCATGCGTCTCGTCGCAAGGAAGTTACTTCCGGTTGTTCTCTGCGTTGCCTCACGATCAGTCAGAATTTCTACTTATACGGCAGAAACGTTCGTTTCGACATATCAAGTAATTGAATTAGAACTTCTTTTCTTTAGAAATCGAACGGTGAAACGATTTCTCACATTTCTAATTTTTTAATTTTTAATTCTTATTCTCCCTCTTTTGTTAATTAATCGAAAGTATAAATGAATATAGTCGCTAGTAATTTTCTGCCATTGGTAATAATTAGCTTCTGAATTAGGAATCTTTTTACAATAATAGTAATAATAATAATAATAATATTCAAACAGAGATATGATTGCCTATACTTCAGAATAAATATAGATAAATATAGATAAAATAACATTCTTAATAAGGAATGACTATAATTGATTGTAGAAAATTTTCTTATTTTTAAGTTTTCAATCTTTACTTTGCCTTTTCTGTTATTAACCAAAAAATTAATATAATTACTAGTAATTTCCTATCACTGCTAATAATTAATTTCTGAATTAGGAATCTCCCTGCAATAATAATGATAATATTCAGATAGAGACAGGATCGATCATACTTTAGATAAAATAACATTCTCAATAAGTACTATAATTATAGAAGAATTCTTTTCTTTTTAAGAGTTTTCAATCTCTACTCTTTTCTTTTTTTGTTAATTCCTCCTTCTTAACCAAAAGTACAAATTATAATATAATATAATTTCTAATAATTTTCTATGATTGGTAACAATTAATTTCTGAATTAAGAATCTTCCTCCAACAATAGTGATAATAATAATAATAATAATATTCAGACAGAGGCAGGACATTGACTATAGTTTTCACAATTTTTCTCAATGTTCCCAAGCCTACATCGCCGGAGTTCACATTACGGTTCCCCATATTATTCCGTCTAACAAAGACACACGCAAGCCACAACTGTCTTTCATGTGCGTACTTTATATGCCAATCACGCAAACTCGTGAGTTCCTCTCATGTATTCATTCTCGAATGTGTCGCGTGCGCTCATGCGAGAGGATCGTGGAAAACCTCTAGGAAACGGCACGATACGAATCTTAATTAAAGATACCTTATTGTTGCTTCCTTACGTTCGAGCGTGAATAATTTTTTTACGACGTTAATTGCCACTTTTGCGCTTTTTCGTTTTTTTTTTTTTCACCCGCGCTTAGGTAAAAAAAAAAAAAAAAGAAAGAGAGAAATGGGTTTCGCTTCTCATCCAAAAGTTATCTCTTGCGACAACTTTTGTCACGTTCAAAGCTCGATAACTCTGCTCATTTATTAGACGAAAATTACACTATGATAATTGGCAATTTTGTGCGGGGTATATAAGCAATAGATCTGTCTAAACTAAGAAACAATAATTCGTTAGAAATAAAAGTTAAAGTTTTATAAAAAATACGTAATAAAAAATATATACACCAAAAGTACAAATTAACATAATTTTTAATAAAATTGGTAGTAATTGATTTCTGAATTAAGAATCTTTCTACAACAATAATAATAATAATAATATTCGGACAGAGACAGGATTACCAATAGAGATACACGTTGAAACTAACTTCAACTTGGTAATTCGGATAATTTCTACGCTTGCTGCCCGTTTTATTTAGCTATTTTTTGTTAAACATAACGTACAATGCCTCGTAATCTTTGTAATTAGCGATAGTATAAGAATCGTTACGACCGGGTTATAAATTATTTATGATTTCTTTGTGATCGTGTACGCAAGCACATTACATCCTCTTTCCATTTCTACAGACTCTCTCACAATTTGTTCTTACTCCGATGCAAAGCCACTTCTGCCTTCTTTTCCATTATTACTCGTTCGAAGAACATTCATTCTTGTATTCTTCCTCCTCCCGTGTACTCGATACACTCGAATTATTTCAAAGTGTTGGGCGGACGAGGTCAGGAACGCGACGTTAATCTCAAATTCTGCCATTTCTTGCGAAGAAAAAACTTTTTGTTTCAAAAGCGCAGTCAATTTATTTGGCGTTGGTTTGTTCAAGTGTATTTGAACACGTTTACCCAGATATACGAAACACGCCAATTTATAATAATTGTCTGCATATTTACCAATTTTTTAATTTTCAATTTAGGTCCTTTTTGCGCAATGAACATCAAGTTATGTTATGTAGAACATAAACGACGAATGGTTCGTCGTGGTTGTATTTGATCTCGACGAATTTCCATCAGAGTATAACCGTAATGTCCATCTTAAAACGAGTCTCTCCCAACTATACAACCTTGCGAGGGTGTGCAGATGCATCTCATGCATTATTTATTGGTTACCATCGATCCTCCTGCGAGTGGAGTCCCACTTCATCAGCAGTCTTGCTCGAGAAGTCGCGGATGTTGCGTTTGTACTTTTTTCTTTTTTTTCAAGGCGATACGACAGAAAAGTGTAATTTTTCAATAACCGTGCGTAACACGAAAGTAAATTAGGCTGAACATCCGATGTAGATGGAGAAATGAAATAAAACTAAACTCGGATAAAAGTACGGAGCAACGACTGTTTTGAGCGAGTACGATTCAGTAACCTGAATTTAACGTTTCAGTGAACAGAGAAATCAAATCTTTCGTGTACACGCCGATTAGACGTTAAACTGCGGGCGTGCAGTGTCTTATCGAAGATTTCGACCTATTTGATCCCCCTCCTTCGTTTTCGATGAACAGTTGCTCGCCATAAGAACTGAAAATTACCAATTAAAGTTATTTCATGCGTGTAACTTTGTACGTTTCCTGACGTTTCAGTACTTACGAGCTTGTTAGTACTCACCGACGAAACGCCGCAAGACACCAGACACAAGAACTACGACGAACGCCCGAGAGAAGCGTACTTCAATGGGTCAGCGTTTCTCAAATTGAGCTCGTTCGTGTCCGTCCACAGGCACAGCGGTCTCAGTTTCCGAACGTGCGATGGAGGCCGGCTTTTCGCCCAGAAATACAACGAGGACTCGATCAGCCTCGACGTGACCCCGGATGGACTGCTGTTCGCGGCGATCGTCGACCAGCAACGATACAAAGCAAGACTCAACGCCAGATTGCTGAACAACGCCTGGCACAATGTCAATCTCTTTTTCAGACTCGGCAATCTTACGTTGAACGCGGCAGGCCACACGCAGGTAATTAACTTTCAAGTGCTAGTAAGTCGAGTTAGCTGAACGGTTATGAGCAAGTTGGTAAGTTGAGTTAGCTAATTAATTAATTTTCTTTCAAGATGAAATTTGGAGAGTAAAGATAAATTGATCCGTCTGATTATTATACAGTGTCAATTCAAGTGTTTTGCATGCGCGAAACGTTGTTGACGATTTTAACTTCTGACATTCAGGCTAATACAGTATATATTGTCGGAATCTTTCTTCGTCGTGTTCACTTTACTACAAAAAACTTACTCTTATTGTGAAATTTAGGTTTCTATCGTAATTTTAGTGTTACAAAAATTTCAATCATGAAGGACTTTTCAATGAATTACATGCAGACGCTTTATCCGAGCGATTTTGAAATATATCGTAGCAATGTGGAAATTGATATATCTGCGAAACCAGATATATATTTGAAAAGCCTGTTGTGCATTACACGTGGGTGATTGCTACAGAGTTTATCACACTGAAAATAAATATATACAAAACAATATACTGTATAAATAAAGTATATTGAAATTTATTTAGATAAGTAATTTAGATAAGTAATAACCGGTTGACGTGAGCTTCTGCGTAAAGTCGCCGGTCTCCCGGTAAATGTAAAAAACTGTCAAGCTTTCGTTGATCCTTTGCGACGATTCTGTTTCAGGTGATTGCCAACGCAACGTATAACGCTGCGATTCTTACGCTGCCCGATTACGACATGAACGGGTCTCTGATCGTGGGCGAAGGATTCAGAGGATGCATACTCCAAGGTCCTGGTATTCTTTTTAACGATACCATCAATAACGGAGCTGTTTTCGGCCAGTGTCCCGCAGAAAACAAAGGATGTAAGGATTTTGTACAATGTGTCGTCGTTTGCAATGGTCGAGATCTGGAACAACTTGTCGCTCGTTGTTACTGAGAAGAAAAATATCGACAGTGTAGAAATTGACTACTGAATATGTATCGAATATGTATCGCGTGTAATTCTCGTAGACGAGAGATCGAGTATCTATAATAATTCTGGCTGTAGAATTTTGAATCACTTTGCGCACACACTTTCACAGAGTGAAGATCACTTGTATACTCTAGTTCTGGTTTCTCCGTAAAACTCTCAGATTACACAGATCATGCGAATCCGTGTGATTATTTTTCATACGAAGTAGCAGATTGCATGGCAGATTTTCCTACGAAACTTTCAGGTGGTACGAGCGCAGGACTTAACGCAGGTGGTGTAGGATCAGGCGCAGTCACCACCATGGATTTCTGCCATCACGAGCCATGCATGATGCATGGTAAATGCGTGTCACGGCAGGATCGTTACGAGTGTCACTGTTACGCCCGATATTCCGGCAACAACTGTCAAATTGACGACGGTAGACATTGACGTCGAATATGGGATATTAGCGCAGAGAGCGAATGATAGAAACAGATCCACGGCCTTGTAGAGAGATCCGCGATTACAATTTCTAATTTTATACATTCTACGTGGAAATTTCACAAGGGCAATTAACCCTTTGCGCTGGCAACTGATTCGCGGACCATAACGAGTGACCGAGCCGTATACAATAACTCGTCGTTTTCCTTTTCTTTTGAACTCGTCGGTATGATATCACTGGATAGAAATTATTATTTTTAAGAAGTAATAAACTCATCATTTATTTTGCTTGAGTTGTATTTCATATACTTAAAATTGAGAAAAACAAAAAATTCTCGACGTGCGTCATTCCAGCGCAAGAGACTAAGTTGCCCTTTGATACAAATTCGCGTCATGTTCTTGTTCTCGCGCTACAGACATAAAAATTAAAAGTTGCGAAACACGTTGAAATGTCAGCGTAAGTGGCTACTCGGCCGTGGATCGTCTTTTATTAGCTTTCATTTATAACATTTGCATGAGTCTCTCACCTTCTGCTTTTTTCTCAATCGCATAGGAATACTCTCAATCGATAACGATGTCCGAACGTTTATAAGAAATGAGTTTGCACGATCGATTTCTGCTTCAGTGTTTCAACATCGTCGCATCGTCGTTGTTTCGTATCAATCGTAAAGGGTGAAATTAACGTGCCCGGGAAGAACTGTGCTAACATTCCTATCTGCTTTTCCAATTGCAAATTTTGAGTTGCCAATCTCGTCGCGTTTCCCTTTCTTTCGTTTCGTTTATTTGACAACAGGTGCTTGGATTGCACGGGAACACACTGGATTTCATGTCACATTCTATCGCTATAAAAATGTTGCCGGGCCATTCTATGAATTCTAAAGTGTATTTTCTTCTTGGTGTGAAATTTATCAGGTCCGCCGTGTATGAGCAGCCCCTGCCGCAACGGTGGCACGTGTAACGAGGACTCGAAAGGAGATTTTAGCTGTGCGTGCAAGCCAGGCTTCACCGGAATTTACTGTGAATCGCAGCTCGGCGTACGACTTTGCGAGCAAAGTCCGTGCAGAAACGAAGGTGTTTGCATGGCGCTTACCGAGAGCGAATATAAATGCGAGTGCCTTCCCGGATGGACGGGGAAAAATTGCGAGACCAATATCAACGAGTGCTCGCCGAATCCTTGCATACACGGCGGCGTTTGCATCGACGGTGTTAATAATTACACCTGCATATGCGATAGAACAGGGTACGTTTCTTACGCTATTTACTACTCGATAATTTGAGAAAGAATTATCCCAGTAATTTTATCACTGAAAGTGATTTTATTGGGGATAACCCAGAAAATCGGGCCTCTACAAGTGCAACGCAAATGCAACGAAAATTAGCGATTGGTTGATTTGGGTCACGTGATTCGTGGAGTAGACCTGAAGTGGAAATGGTCCTTTTGAAATTTGTAAAATAACAGACGTACTTTGTATATAATGTTGAAAGTGTGATATCTAAGCCAATTGCTACGATAAGATACAAGATAAACGAGCAAACGTAATCGCTCTAGTCACCTATCTGCTAAAAAATTGAGAAACAATTCGAGCGATAATTGTTCACAATCATTTTCGTTGTATTGCAGGTACGAAGGTGCTAACTGCGAAATTGACATCGACGAATGCCTAGCGAATCCCTGTTTGAATAACGGCATGTGCTACGACAATTACGGCGGCTACATTTGTCACTGCCCGAACGGTTTCGAGGGCCAGAACTGCGAGCTGAACTTGAACGAGTGTCTGTCGAATCCTTGCATGCACGGGGCCGACTGCGTGGACGACGTTGGCTCCTATCACTGTAATTGCCCATCCGGATATGCCGGCCGACACTGCGAGCTCAAGAGTTTATGCGAGAACGCGGCCTGCCCGCCGAACAGCATCTGCGTGGAGGACGCACACGGGCCGCAATGCGTCTGTAACCCTGGATTCATGGGCAATCCTCCGAACTGCACCATCAATTACTGTGCCAGTAACCCGTGCAGCAATGGCGGGACGTGCACAAGCAACAAAGACGGATACAACTGCACTTGTCCATCGGAATGGAAAGGTGAGAAAAAGGAAACGGGGTATGACAATTGCAGCTTAAAATGTATCCAACATTTTGAGGCTTGAGTGTTGTATTCGTCTATGGAAATAATGTAATTTAAATTAATGATTCACTACTAATGTTTTTTTCTGAAATGAAACTTATATATTTTTTCTTCATACAGTTCTCCAAGGGAAAGCAGAACCTACGCAGAATATTTATTTCATTCGCTAAATACCATAATTATACTTTTGACGCTTTATATACTTTTATATATATAAATACATAATTTTTTTACGTAATATTATTTTATATATTTTATACAAAACCGAGAAGGTCGAGGTAAAACGTCATTATGACTAATGTTTCTCTACGTCTTCATCTACTCCGTGTGACTAACCCCGTGTTTCGTGTTCGTCATACTTGTTAAATGTTTCGTGTTACTTGTTAAATGATCAGGAACTACATGTTTGTCACCCGCTTCCGACTGGTGTTCCGCTTGTTACAACGGAGGCAGCTGCCTCGAGACGCGTTTCGGCATCATGTGCCAGTGTCCGAGATTTTGGACGGGGCCGCAGTGCAAGGATCCAATCACCTGTCGCGACCTACCTTGCAAGCAAGCTTCCGCTTGTCACGATTACGTGAGTGAGACGTTAGCAGATCACTTTGCATGCCGATCAATCAACCGCGTCCCATCGAATATACGTACCGTGTCTCTATGTGGCCTCTTGCTTTGTTTGTTACGTCTCGCTTGGAACAGTCCGGCGGTTATTACTGCACCTGCGAGCCAGGATGGACGGGCCCCGAGTGTTCCATCGACGTGGACGAGTGCTCCAGCGATCCATGCCGCAACGGCGGTATCTGCATCGATCAACAAAACAGCTACTACTGTCAATGTCTTGCAGGATACACCGGTAATCAGTCCAGTCGATTCGCAAGATCTTTCATCTGGGTTAAAATGCTTCTGCTTCTCAAATTCTACTCGAATTTGCTTCATCTATCTTTCTATCTTCTATCAAAGACTGGACTTTATCGTTACACATTTACGTGAATTGTTAAAAAAATCTACAAATAACATATAATACTTCTTATTTCCCATAACGTGGTCCTGAATAAACTACTATTATAGATAGTGGCTTTAATAAATTACCATTATAGATAGTAAGACGGTGCAAATACCTGTTACTTGCCTCTGAATTGCCTGCTTCTGCGAATCAAGAACATTTTGCAAAACGTTGAACCTTTTTCTTTTTACACAACAAGTTAAAAGAATTACACGATTTAACAAAACACGTCTGACGATGTTGCCAGGTAAAAACTGCCAGATCAACGTGGACGAGTGCTTGTCGCAGCCTTGTCAGAACGGCGGCACCTGCATCGATCGAATCAACGGGTACATATGCAACTGCACGAAGGACTTCATGGACGAGAACTGCGAGCGCGAGTTCAATGCGTGCGCGGTGAATCCCTGCCAGAACAACGGGAACTGCACGTTGATACCGAGGTCCCGGCGGGAATTCGTTTGCGAGTGCCCGCGCGGCTTCGAGGGGAAGGTCTGCGACGTGAACGTGGACGACTGCGTCGACGTGATATGCCCTGACGGGAAACTCTGCGTGGACGGCATTGCTGGTTACGAGTGCAAATGCCGCGAAGGTTACAGAGATCCTAACTGCACTCTTATCGTTGACCATTGCGCGACGAAGCCTTGTAACAGCGGCACTTGTATCGATCGTGGGGAGCACGGTTTCGAATGCAAGTGCAAAGATGGTTTCAAAGGTAAAATTTTGTCGGATGAAACTTACACATGTGAGATATACTGCTGACAAAAATTAGGGGACATTTCAAAATGAATATGATAAAGAAAGGCAAACGACCAGTTGCTTTTCTAATGTTCTTATAGAATCAAATGCTTCTTTTCTTTTATCGCTTCATATTCATTTTAAATTATATATATTTTTGTTAAGTTTGTCTATCACGTTCCCTGCCAAGCTGCACTTCGACAAAGTGTCATTAACATACTCAAAACGGTACACGCTATGATGTTTAATATATCTGTGAAACTTGTCTGTTTTTTTCTGTTAACTGTGAATTTATTTTTGATATTTTTAAATGTTTAAAAAATAATTTGTGTAACAAACAGTAGTAATGAAAAAATGCGAGAGTAATAAGGAAATAGAATAGCGGAACAAAATTCATGCAAGAAATTATACAGTAACAGAAATAATATTTATGTTTTTAATGTTTTCATATTTTCATATATGTGTTTTATTGAAGCAAGGAAACATAAAAATCGTTTGTTAGAACAAACTGTCACCCATTTTATAGTGTCCCGTGCAATGTTACCATTGACAGTTTTTGCATTTTATAGCAAGAAATGCAACGATGCCTCTTTGCTGGATTTCCATTATCTTTTCTTAACTGATAATTTATTATGTACTAAAACATGTTAATCAAACATCATTATAGACCATATAAAAGTAATATCAACAATCGTTATTTCTTAATAAGAAAAATATCATTTGGTGTAGAAATGATTTTCAGCGAAAACGTGCAGCAGGGAACGCGTTATACATGTAACTATGAACGTAGATTACATTGAAAAGATTGAACAAACACGACTGTTTTTTCTGGCACTGATCAATTATTTGAATACACAGGGAAGTTTTGCGAGGAGGACGTGAACGAATGCGAGGTGGAAGGCAGCTCGTTGTGCAACAACGGTATTTGCGTAAACACGGACGGCAGCTACAACTGCTTCTGCAGGCCAGGATTTTCCGGGGATCACTGCGACATCGACATCGACGAGTGCCTGTGCGGCCCGTGTAAAAACAACGCCACGTGTATCGACGGCATTAATACGTTCGAGTGTCAGTGCCCGCCTGGTTATTCCGGCAAAACGTGCGACATAGACGTGAACGAGTGCGAGAGTAATCCCTGCTTGAACGGCGCGACCTGCGTCGACGAGATCGCCAGTTACGTGTGCATTTGCTCGCCCGGTTTCCGCGGATTCAACTGCGAGATAAACATCGACGATTGCGAGCCGTCGCCGTGCTTGAACTATGGCCAGTGCATAGACGGTATAAACAACTATACCTGCGACTGTACCGACACCGGTTTCGAGGGGGCACACTGCGAGAAGAACATCGACGATTGCCGATCGGGGCCGTGCGTGAACGGTGCTCATTGCGTCGACGACATCAAGAATTACAAATGCCAGTGTTACGCCGGCTACACTGGCAAAAATTGCGAGGTCGACATAAACGAGTGCGACAGCTCTCCCTGTCAGTACAACGGCACCTGCTTGGAGAGATCGAACATAGAATTGTACAAGAGCGAAGCGCTAACGTTGCCTTCGATATTTAACCAGGAGTTCAGTTACGCGAATGCGAGTGGGTAAGCGCGACGGTGATGTTTCTAATTTGGAAAACGAATATCTGAGAAATGATTGTAATTTAATCATTCTTTTTTTAGATACGAATGCCTTTGCGTGCAGGGTGTTGCGGGGAAAAATTGCGAGGTAAATATCAACGAATGCGACAGTAATCCGTGCCAAGCTGGAACCTGCGTGGATCGCATCGGTGGTTATACCTGCGAATGCGACGAGGGATACGAGGGCGATCATTGTCAACACGACATCGACGAGTGCAAAAGATACTCACCCTGCGAGCATGGTGTGTGCACCGATGGAAGAGCTGATTACACGTGCACGTGCGAGCCGGAATACGGGGGCAAAAATTGTTCGGTGGAGTTGATCGGTTGTCAGGGAAATGCTTGTCAAAACGGCGGTACTTGTTGGCCGTACCTCGTCGACGAGGCGACACACAAATTCAACTGTACCTGTCCGAACGGTTATCACGGAGAGATTTGCGATTACGTAAGTTTCATTACGTATTTCCATCGATTCTCTTTTTCTCGTTTTTTCCCTACGTGAGCTTGCGTGTTGCTTAATTAAATCTGTCACTTGTTTAATTGAACTACACCTGTTGTATCTTGCACAAAAATATGCGACACAGAAGAAGGTGCGTAGATGCAAAAGTCGCAATTTTTTTCAACTCTCCTTTCTCATTCATATCATCTTCCATTCCTTCTTTCGTAGGTAACGACAATGTCGTTGAACGGTAGCTCGTACGTCCTAGTGAACACCACTCGAGACGAAGGATACGACATACAATTTCGCTTTCGAACGACCTTGCCGAATGGATTACTCGCTATTGGAAAGGGCTCGACATTCTACATTCTCGAGCTCGTTAACGGCAAGTTGAACTTGCACTCGAGTCTTCTGAACAAGTGGGAGGGCGTGTTCATCGGCAGTAAATTAAACGATTCCACTTGGCAAAAAGTATTCGTAGCGATCAATGCCACTCATCTGGTACTCTCAGCTAACGAGGAACAAACGATCTATCCCATCAGTTTGAACGAAGGCTCGAACTCAAATCACACGTCCTTCCCAATGACGTACGTTGGCGGTACCACCAATTATCTTCGACGATTAACCCACGGCCCAGCTTTCTTCGTCGGTTGCACCGAGGATGTCGTTATCAACGGAGAGTGGGTACGTTTGATATCTTCGAGTTACAAACAATGTTACGTACGTGTATCGAAACGTACTAAACTCATGAAAATTTTCATAAAACGTTACTTGTTTTTACGAATTTATTATGAACAATTTTCTAGGTATACTCTGGTACCTCATCGAAAACCGTGTACATGGAGGATGTTGAGCCAGGATGTCCACGCGAGGCCCAGTGTTCACCAAATCGTTGCAAGAACGGTGGCCACTGCACGGACAGGTGGCGTGATTTTTCTTGCAAATGCGAGAGACCGTACCTCGGCCACACCTGTCAGTACAACATGACAGCAGCCACGTTCGGATATGAAAATATAACAAACGGATACGTGACCGTGAAAGTGTCCGACACGGCCAGGCGAGCGGTCAGATCGATCGTTGATATTTCCATGTTCATTCGCACGAGGCAGGACAGGGGCGATATATTTTATCTGGGCACAGAGCCGAATCTGCAGACGGATCTCAAGCCTCAAGAGAAGACTTACATAGCAGCTCAATTGGAAGGTGGCGAGTTGCTCGTTAGAATTCAGTTTAATGGGTCGGAAGCTTACACCGTCGGCGGTGTGAAACTGAACGACGGGAACAATCATCTGATACAAATAGTCCGAAACATAACGTTGGTGCAGGTGAAAATCAACGGTACCGAATACTTCCGGAAAACTATCAGCGCGTCCGGCCAGTTGAACGTAACTGTACTGTACTTGGGTGGTTTGCCACAAGCATCCAGATACATACGGCAAGTCGACAATCGTCAGATAGAAGTCTCGCAGACTCCACAAGTTAACTTCAAAGGAATTATTCAAGACGTTCAGATATCCAACGGCATCGAAACTATGGTAGTTGAATTCTTTCCCCTGAAGGTAAGGATTTCGATTCAATCCTTGTTACAGAATTATGTTTTGTAACACGTTAGAAGATTTCAGTAAAAATTGAATGAATTGCTATAATATAGCAATATAATAATAAAATAATATTAGTAATGATAGTAAAATTATTTACCATTTTAGGCGAATGATATTCCCACTCCGATACAATTTGGCAACGTGACCTTCGACTACGACAAAATCCTGAAGGGTGTAGTATCCGACAACGTGTGCGTGAGTAATCCATGCAATCACAACGGAACTTGTCACGTTACATGGAACGATTTCTGGTGTCAATGTCCACGAGGCTACACTGGCAAAACCTGTCAAGAAATGGAATTTTGTCAGCTGCAGGACTGTCCCGCCGGATCAAAGTGCCAGAATTTAGACGACGGTTACGAGTGCATAGCCAATGCCACTTTTAACGGGGTGACAACTTCTTTCACCTATGTTTACACCCAGGTTGAAGAGAAAAATGTCACGGATTCGACGATCGATACGATTCAAATTACGTATCGATCGAACACCGGTGGCACGTTGATGCACATCGCGCCTCGTATAGGCGATCAGCATTTCATCGTTTCTGTTTACAAAGACAAGATCACGGTGTCTTGGCGTTTGGACTTGCAAAATCAAGGAGTACTAACTTTCGGCAAAGCCGAACCTGACGGGAATTGGACGTCAATTGTATTGAGATTGAACAATAATTCCATGGAATGCGGCTACGCAAACTCCAACGAGGAATACGCGTCGCACGTTAGTCCAAATTTTAGTTTTCCCTTGTGGTACGATTTGCTAATCACTGGAACGGTCACTCTCGGTGGTCTTGGCTCTAGTTACGTAGCAATCGATCCTAGTAAACAAAACTTGGAAAACAAAAGCGGTATTAATGAAAATTCGATAGATTTTACTGAGCGTACGTTGACCACCGCTTCGCCACTTTACAACGCAATGTCAGGTAATGCGAAAAATTGTTCGTTTTCTGTTTTTTTAATTATACATCTATCTTTCATATCTTTGTTTATTGATTATTGTAGGAGAGGCTTTCAAAGGATGCCTGGGTGAAGTACGAATTGGGAGTATGCTTCTGCACTATTTCACGTACAAAGAGGTGTACCAGAACGCCAATTTTACACCTTTGGAATACTTGGCGTTGAAAGAGAATAGTTCAACATATCACGACGTTATTGGCTGTCAACTTTGCTTCGACTCCGAGTGCAAAAATGACGGCTACTGTCTCGACCAAGCAACCAGTTACATCTGCGAATGTCCACCAGGGTATACAAAAGACGATTGCTCCTTCAACATCGATGAATGCATTGACAGTAAATGTAAAAATGGAGCAACGTGCATCGATGGAATTGCTAATTACACATGTGTGTGCAATAGCGGTTGGCAGGGATGGTTGTTAGTATATTGACACAATATATTATATTGAATGTATATTTACACTATCGTACATGTGTATTATCAATTATATTTTTATTTTAGGTGCGACAGCGACATAAATGAGTGCGTAACGCTTAGCCCTTGTCAGCATGATGGTGTATGCTTAAATCTTCCTGGCTACTTCCGCTGTGAATGCCCCGATCAATTTACTGGCGAGCGATGTGAAAACTTCCGTCTGATCACTTGTGAAAATCAACCTTGCAAGAACGGTGGCAGTTGCGCGGATGTTGTGAATTCACAAACGGGTGATAATTTCACTTGTACTTGTACGACCGGTTACAAAGGTTCCATTTGTGATACACCTTACTGCATCGCACAAAAGTGCCAAAATGGTGGCAGATGTGATTACTTACACCAGGTATGCATGTAATTCGATTGACAATGCGAGGACGTTTCGTTTCATTTAATCTTAATAATTATATCTGCAATAACTTAGACACCACGGTGCACTTGTCTGCCCGGCTATTCCGGATTATATTGCGAAATTAATATCGATGACTGCGCGCCGGATGCAGAGGGAAATGTACCCTGTAAAAATGATGGAAAGTGCTACGATGGTGTGAACAGTTTCACATGCGATTGTAACGATACCGGTTACACTGGGCATGATTGTTCGATCGATATAGACGAATGCGAGATGAAAGCGACGGATTGTGGTCAAGGACGATGTGAAAATTTGCCAGGAACTTATCAATGTATCTGTGATTCGGGTTACTGCGGGTACAACTGTGCAATGCTGGATCCCTGTCGAGCGGTATTATTTCTCAGACAATTTTTTTTCTTATTCGATATATTGGTATACGTGTTTCTTATGTCTTGTGATCTTTAGGATTATTGTCAAAATGGAGGTACGTGTAAATGTGGAGACGACGGTGGTTACAGGTGTCAGTGCACACAAGATTACACTGGACAAAATTGTACAGAGGTATGTTCCGATATTCTAACATTGATTTGTTTTGATGGTCAATTGTACACTTGTAAATTTTGTCTTCCTTGATTTTAGACGGAGAACTTTTTGAGTAGTCAAGCACTTGACATAGCAGTGATCGTTGGTCCTATCGTTGGTTGTCTGTTCATTATCGCGGCCGGATCTTTAATTGCGTTGTTCATGATGGCTAGAAAGAAACGAGCTACTCGAGGAACGTACAGTCCAAGTGCTCAAGAATTCAGTAACCCGCGTGTAGAAATGGACAATGTGATGAAACCACCACCGGAGGAGAGATTAATCTAAGAATACATTTCGTAGGAATATATTACGAAGGAACAAAGTATGGATGTTCCATGTCTTAAAAAATCCTAGTCTGCCAGGAATACGCATCGTTGTTGATCGCAGTGTCAGCGGATATTAAAGAGGAAAAAATCCAAGGGCTCGTTTTCTCGCCAAAACTGCTTCAAAATGATCAATGAAAATATACGAGATTTCATCGCGCGTCTTCTAGTCCACGCTACTTTACCACGCAACTATCACATTGACACAAGGAGTTCAATGAGCAATTTGGGACATAATAGTTGAATTTAAGATACCTGAAAGCGACGCTGAGGATGAAATGTATCAAAACTGCCTATGAAATTTAAAGTTGACTGTAAGGTAAAAGAGAAAATGGAATATACAAAATTGTCGTAATCAGAATTAAAAGAAAGAAAATTGATCACAAACAGTGAGATGAAGAATACGTAATATAAAATTTATACATTAATCATACTGTTAATTCGAACAAATCATATACAAAGTGTACTTAAAATTTCATCAAGTGTCCTTAACTTGATAAGCAATACTCGAAAAAAAATTTCCTAAGAAACGAAACCCGTCCATTTTAGTGCCTAATTAACCCTACTTAAAAACTTTTATTTATAAGCGATAAATTTGAAACATCGAAGAAATGTATATTGCAACTATGTTACATCGAGATCTCTAGAGCATAATGATATTCATTATTAACGTCTTATTTGTTAGACTTTGGGTAATCATGATACAGATATTAATACAACATAGTGATATTATGATCTATCGCGAAGAACGTACGATTTATTGCTGGTACTTTGTAAAAATATTGTAAAGCAGTGCTGTTTACAGGTTGGTGGAACCCTTTACGCGATTTTGTCCCCTTCCACGCGTTATCGTCAGAGAAAAGAGAAATTAGCACTAAGTGATTAAGAAATCTCTGTATAAAATAACATTTCTCTTTTTCTACCTCGCTCTTAGAACAAAAGAACGATACGTGGGAGTAGAAGCTAATTTGTTCGCCAAAAAGGACTTTATTGGACTTTATTGCTATAAAGGGTATTTATCACACTGCGTGTCTACTAATGCACGTGTATTTACAGGCTTGTTCAAGCTGGTTCATTTTGTACATAGATTAGATTACGTTGCAAAAAAAAACCAATAACTATTCTATCATTAACATTTTACATAATGAATATAGTATTTAATGATGAATTATTTTGTATGTAACTACTTAATACCACGACCAAAGTAATAGCGAACAATCTTCTTGTCTATTAAAGTATAAATGATATATATAATGTGTCATCGCTTCTTCAATAGTCGAGGATAATTATTCTTTACAGAAATGAGAGTTGACATATTGTTGGTACTATAATTTCATGACCAAGATTACTATCTTTCTATCTTATAGGATCGAAATTGAAATAACTGCAAAATCATAAACATGCTCGTTTTAAGCATCGTAAGTATAACAAATATGTGGATGATGTCAATCAAAAACACAATTACAGTTTATAGTTTATATTTGAAACGATATAAGAGTAATCGTATTATACTTTATTATAAGTTATGGAAAGTAATTTTTGTCCAATGTGTATTATAAAGTGAATATCGTTAATGTTTTTTGCAAGACTGAAATTTTGGGTACTAAGAGATACGTACGTGTGCATGCGCTTTTCACGTGAGTACTTATTTTGTGACAACACGCAATATTGTGCATAAATAATTATTACAATTTGAACTAAATGTACAAAAGCAATAAAAATTTAAATATTTCACAATAGTATTTATTTCTCTTTTTTTGTAAAATACGTGTCAAAGTGTTAAAGGCGTACGAAGCTCAGAAATTTATATAATTTATATAGTACATAAAAAACATATACTATATGTACATGTATCACTTAAGAGTAAAAAATTACATAAAATTCTCAGGTACATTTTTAAGAGATTTCAAGGTAATCAACAAATTTTCATTCAATGAAATCTCTTTTTAAATTTAATTTCTATATAAAATTTTGCTAAAACAATATTCCATCTATTTCAAGTTGTCTTGATATCGCAATTATTTAATTATCTTCCCATTGATTTTATTTAATTTATCGCGTGCGATCTTATCGAAAAATAAAAGTCCAGCAGCGCGTTCTATACTTTCTGGTGGTACCTGTTGTGGTATATTTATTATGATTAGTTTTAAGGCATATAACAAAATCTTGATTCTAATTCACTGACAATTTACCTGGAAATTTGTTAGAGGTGCATTATCATCTATTGGAACATTCGGCATTACAAATGCCTCCATTTCTAACTTTGAATCATGCGTTTCACCAACGACTATCTTATAAAAATGCGTAGGCACAGCCACATGATTTGTACCAATAACTTCATATCGAACATATTTCTTGCCATTAGCTTCTACTCTGTAATAATTGCACATTTAATACATCAAGAAACATTCAAGAAAACAGACTGCGTGAAATAACAAAATCCAGCTCACTTTGGCAAATACAAAGGACCGGTACAAACATACACGTCCTTATAAACTTTAGTCAAATGCCTGACGTGTTTCTCCAATCTGTTCCAAGAATCTCTGTTGAATCCCACGCCCACCTGCGGTGCCATGTTTGTCAGGAAGAATGTCTGATCTACGTGACTTTGGGCACACTTGTGATTTCCAGCTGCTGCCAAATGTCCACGATCGTATCCGCTGCCTTTGTAATCGCTGTTCTCTGACCTGATTGTTAATTAAATTACCAAGACGATTCCAAAATACCACGTCAATTAAAAACTACAGATATTTACCTAAAGAAGGGATGTATACTTGGATCAGGTTTAAATTCGCACTTGCTACGCGATATCTCGTTATTAGGTTGTAATTTATCTTTGTTTAAATGTTCAAAGACCCAATGAGCTACCCTGTTTCTTCTGTCGTATGAAAGAACAAAGTCTTCGTAGGATCTGACGTGATCCAATCCGGGAAAACCGAATTTCATAATCTACGAGAATACAAAAATTATTTTATAGTATGTCATCGTTCTTTTTTTTTTCTTTTATCTTACAGAATTTCTGAAAGGTGAAACCTTTGACACGGTTTTTCATTAATAAGGTTAAGCGATTTGAATAATACTTACTTCGGCTACTCTAGTACTTGTCGTCGATAATTTTGAACCCATATTCGTATCAACCTGTATGGGAACCGCTGCAGAAACGGTTCCGAATACGGGTAAACCAGGCATTTTTTTAATATTTACATTCGAGATAATATTAGTTCCACTGTCTCTTATTTCTGCATTCAAATGTCGTTGCTGCTCCGAGTATCTTCCCAGACACCAACCACTAAACCCTATAGTGGTCGCAGCACTCAGTTTCAAAATAACTCGCGTCACCGTTCCCATCGTACGTTTAGTCATTTTACTATTAAATAATCCTTCTGCGACTATAACCTCTTATTGGTTGTACAACTGCGCCATATGTACGTTCACGCAGTACCGACAATGCGTCAGTATGCGAAGCTTTATATAATTTTACATCATTTTAAAATCATTGACAGGATAGATTTTAGGATATGTGATAATTCATTTCGTAGTTTTCTACGAATAAAATTTACGGGCGATTTGTTCGATACATCTTTAAAACCTGCGGCTTTTCTGTACGAAATATATTACCAGTAATAGCTTTAAAATAATAGTCATAAAAAAATTAATATATCATATCATCGTATGTCATGTATCATGTTATAAATCAATCCTCTCTTGGTTTTTTCGTAAATAAAAATTTCAAAAATGGAAATTCACAGCATTGAAATGCTAGCGCCGCATGGCGGTGGGATGATGGAACTAAAATCTATTGCTTCCTCGTTGCAATTAAGTATCAACAAGGTTGTAACACTGCTATCTACGAATCCAGAAAATTTTTATTTGCGAAAAAAACTCAATTGAAAGAATTAATTTATGGATTTTTGTAACTGCAGTTTCATTCTCAAACGCTAAGCTTTCTTTTCATATCCCAGTTGACGTAGAAAAAATACATGAATGAAAATTTGAAATTTCTTCTCAGTGAATTAGACAAGGAGAGAGAAGTTCAACAGATGGCAGCACCTGTTTTATTTGTAAACAAGGACAATGATAATGTGCGACCAGAACACCAATAGATTTTAGTTCCACAGTGCCATAGTTTCATCGCAGCGCTCGCACTTCAACGTCTACAAAGTAAGTAAATTCTCATTTGCGAAAAAAACTAATTGGGAAAATTATTAATTTGCAAACTTTCACAGTTGCATATCTGTTTGTAAAACTTAAACTTTCTTTCTGTATTTCACTTGTTCTATAAAATGCGAAACTGTGCAAAAATTTACAAATTGTATTTAATGGTTTGAAACTTGAATTCGAAATTGAATCAAAATTGTTGCACATTTGAAAGAAATATACGTATGAGAATGATACCTTTCTCATTTTTAAACTAACCGTGACAAAAATGTTTAGTATTTTTTCAAAAATCGAACAAAGTCACGTCTCGAGCCATTTTCAGCGGGAAAATTTGAAATAATCTTCTCTTTCAGCGATTGACAATTTACCGTGAGATTTCACATTTTGCTAGATCATCACGAAAGCCAAGAATTATGTACAAAAATAAACCAGCGTGTCTACCATTCGATTTAAATTGAAGTAGTCGAAAGAAATGTTGAAAACGACATATCGTAAAACATCGTAGATGTTTCAGGAAATGTGGAAACAATCATTGAACAAATAATATACTTTATTTTGTATATTGATTATAGCCATTTGGCCATGTTACAACCTACCAACAGTAATGTTAAAATTTCAATTTTTTTTTTCCAATTTTTTCAATTTTTTTACAATTTGTTTTCTCTTTCGGTACATTCGAGCAAGACCTATGGTGGAAAATGAGTGCCGCGTTGCGTCAGTCGTGCGGACCTACTGAGATACGGTGTTCCAAAAAAAACAAAAAAGGAAACAAACTTCGTCTAACAGTTTCAATGAGCGAGATTAGATCGAGGAGCAGTCTTACGCAGTAAAACGAAAACATCTCAATGGTATGTAACTTCGAAGAACGTTCCGCTAGACCGTCTCAAACCACTCGAAAGGAATCGAATTCCGTTAAAAACTCTGACAAGCACGCTACGATGCAGAACGCGGATTCTCGCATTCTGCAGTTTTATTTTATTTTATTTTATTTTAATCGACTAACCGTTTCGACGAAAGTACTTGGAAAGCACTTCGAAACCGTTTATACGAGACGAAGGAGGAATACTCTAAACTCGAAACTGTAAACCTAATCTGTCTTTATTTACTTTTTTTTTCTTTTTCTTTTCTTCTGTATCGTTACGCTAGACTCTATGAAAAACAAGTCTGAACTTCTGTACGTGCTTAAATAGAATTCAAAAAACTTTGATAACTCGAATACTGGGAATTCTACGTAACAAAGAAGCGGCCGTCGTCGTTCCCTTCTTCTTCTTCTTCTTCTTCTTCTTCTTCTTTCTTTCTTTCTTCTTGCCTGCGTTCGTCGAACAGAGAGTGCCCCTTGGTTTAAGAGGAATTTGTTCGCCGTCGACTGCGCAGCTTCCAAAATCGCCTGTCCCTGGACGTATGATGAATAGAAATAGTGTTTTGTGCTTTGGATCCTTTCTCGGGCATGTACATCCTCAGTAGTCTCGCGGCGCGTTCCTCCTGCGATCTGTCCGCGGCCTTTCCGCTGAGGAAGCTGAGCAGCTTCATGCTGCGCCGCTTTATTCTCAACCGGTTTAAGAAATTCTTCTCGCTCGTTCTGGACGGGCTGCTGTCGTTCTGATCGTCCGAGTCCTCCTCCAGCCTGCTCGTCTTCCGTTGGAACAGCTCCATTCGCTTTCTCCTTTGCTCTTGCTGCGCGTCGCCTCTCCGACCGTATCGGCCTCTCCTCGTATCGCCGAGCTCCGGCCCCAAGTACCCCTCGCCCCTCTTCGCCTCGGCGTTTCTGCTCTCCCTGGTCTCCTCCGCTCGTCGCGCCACCGACTCCAGCTCCCTCAAACGTTCCGCTTCCTTCGACGCGCCGTCGACCGTCGCGCAGGTGTCCTCGACGTCCGACAGCTTTCTGTGAAGGTTCACTATCTTCCTGCGGAACTCCTCGTCCTCCTGGCTCAGTCTCGCGAATATACGATCCCTCTCGTTCCCGGAATCGGAACTCGTGCCGACGTTCTTCGACGCCGCCGTTTGAAACCGCTGTCACCACCACCCGACCTGGTCCTTCGCGCTTCCCGACGTGTCCTCCTCCTCCGGCAGCGGCTCCAGCCTCTGCCTGCCGAGGAAACACCGCAACGAGCTGAGGCTACCGCTGCCGAGCAGCTGGTCCATGTTCAGCTCCGACAGGTTGCAGTCGTCGTTCTCCGACTCCTGGTCGACCTCGTCCTCCGCCGACAGGTTCAGCCCGTAGTTATCCTCGCCGAACGTGACGACGTTGCCCGAGCCGATGGGCGGCGGCTAGGGAAGTCAGGCACAGTTCGGGCTAGTGATTCTTTGCAAACAAAAGGGCAAGCAGATTGTCATGCAGATGCGTGCGAAGCTTACCAACTAATAGTCTGTCTCTTACTGACAATTAGATAGAAGAGATCGCTCTCCCTCTCCCCCCCTCTCTCTCTCTCTCTCTCTCTTTTTTATCAGAGGTTATGCACGTTAGTTTCGCCGAGTTCCTCGCTCGATCGTCGTAGTTGAGGATACTCGACGAAGATACGGGATTTTTAAGGACTCTTTAACCCCTTTAGACTTTAGATTTTACTAATCGCAAGATGATGGTACTTTGCTTTCACTGTGGTACAGAGTAGGCGGCAAGCTTTTTTCACAACAGGCGTGAGATCGATTTAACGAAAGAAGCGAAGCAACTGTCGATCACTCGCGTTCGTGTTTGTAGCGATACCCTCGAGTTTAGCTATATTAATGTACATCCGTCCCTCCGTTATCGCTCTTTCCACGCGAGTCTCCTTTTAAATTATAACACTGTTCACGTGGCTGGAAAATACAGTGTTCGAACGAAACGTTCGAGCTCCAAAAATTTAAAGAAATGTTGCAACGAATATCAGCGACGAGAATAATGAGTTTGTACGAATTAAAAAGAAAAGGTTTTGAATAATACAAGTAGCGGTACCGACACACCGACTTGTTACTTCCTTTTTTCTTTTTTTTGTTAACCTACGCGAAATAAATCTGTATTTTTATGTTTATAATATTTTATA
>KQ436003.1:71683-86425 GCA_001276565.1 Melipona quadrifasciata | reverse complement strand
CAGTCAGAACAGTTACTTCTGGGTCTTTCAGTGAGACGAATCGTAAAAACTGCAAGTCGTGCCGTTTTTTTTTCTTTTTTTTATTTTTGGATCCACAAACTCGCAACAAGAAAAAGGAAGAGAAGGAACGAGCGCGTGGTTGTTTCTTTTGCATCTGCAAACCACCGACGTTTGACCGCTCGACGAAATATGGCAATTGAAATCACCCGGGTTGTTTCGAGTGGAAAGTTAGATTGCGATCTGAAGGATTTATTGCCTGTGTTCGACTGTTCCCTACTGTTCTACTGTTGTCCAGTGCATCTGTACACGTGCGGGGGAAAGTACTCGGGTACCCACGCGATCTGTTTATAAAATTGCAACGAACGATAATATGCGCCGGCATGGTAGAACGGACAATATACGCCGTGATTTCTAATCTCTCACGGTTGTTTTCTCTATGAGGACGTCCGTTTCGACCCCTCGATGACCAGGTAAAGTATACCTGCGTATTATACGTGTGTACGTTTGTGTGTATCTTTTACAGACACGATCGCGTTGAAAGCGTTTTCTGGTTAGGGCCGCCATTTCTGAGGTTCACCGCAAACACATCGTGCTCGGTATTCACACAAATTCCTTTGAGAAACGGCAGAAATATCGTTTGCGAGTCGATCGTATCGGCAGTGTTATTTAACAAACGAAGTTCTTGGTAACTTGCATGGTAAGTAGATATTGTACGCGGAGCGTGCAAGTAGATATTGTGCGAACGAGAAACTTAGGCACGTGGCAATCTACCGACCATTAGTTTTGAAAGAAGCAACCGTCTTTCGATGGAACAGCTCTCGAGGCAACAACCCGATTCTTTTGTGTACTCCCCCGCACGTGCCGACGACGAACCTCCGCTCCTTGCTCACGGTCCAATTACCTCGGCCTGTTCGTCTTATTCTTCAGGCATGAGCTCCTCGGTCGCAGGCTACCTTTTGCAGATCCATTTCGTCACCGATTAAAGTTTCCCTTCAAATTCCTTTACTGCAGCTGATATATATATATATATATACATATTTCTTTTTTTTCTAAAAAATTTACATTTGGCATTTCCATAGGCGAAAAGAATTTTTTTTCACCATATGACGATAAGTCCAAAGACATATGTGCCGGTGATTATGAGAGTATATTTCTCATTTCGAGATATGTATTATTAAAGGCTTGTGTTTGAATAAATTAAAAAATATTTTTACATTGTGAAACGAAATATTTCAGGAAATATTTGGCCTTGTGAGACAAGAATTGATTACGACTGTGAAGTTTTGCGTGTAGCTCGTAAGGAAATATGATTTCTGAAGCTTGCGATTGGACCATTTTCAAAATTACCCGAATGTCTTAAAACTGGCTTACAACAATTGAAAACAACGAATTTTATTATAGAAGAAAATTGATAAGTCTGTTAGACCATTTTCATAATTACCGGCACATGCGGGAAAAGCACAAAGACATCTGCCTGTCGTTCGTTGTCTGCTTTGTATCTCTCTGTTACTTACGTCTGTTACTTGAACGAAGAAGTGCTCTGTCGTCACCTGGTAAATTAAAAGCTGCCGGATGATCCGCGCAGAAAGGAACAAAACGAACAAAAGTCGAGAAACGTTGAAGGACGAAATCGGTTTCACGGTTTTATAGCTGCGGGACAGCTGCGCGTACGCGTCTCTGCCGCAAGACCGACGCGTGCAAGAAAGAATATCGAGAATAACAGAGAGATGCAAAGGGCACAAAGCGAGATTTCATTACGCCGAATGGCGAATTTGCCATGCGAACGCACAACGTCCCGCATGTCCTCGCTCGTGGTAATTAGAGGCGGCTTGTTTCCTCTTGTTCTCTTAAGAACGACGCGCGCGTAGCCACGCGCTTCAAGTTCGGACAAAGAAGTTCGAGAGTAGGGAAACTCTTGACTCGTAATTAAAAACCTAGTCGAGAGCGGTGTAAGAAAGGGAAACGTATGTGTAATGAATCGGCTGCATTTCGGAAAATGAAGAACATTCACGAAGAAACATAAGAAACATTAATAAATTTTTGGGATCTATATGGTTTGATTATAGATGACATAATTATATGGACAACCGTAGATAATTAATTAATAATCTTTCCAATTTCTTCTTGATCGATCATGTAGAATAATTTATGGCCCCAAAAAATTGGAATTTTAAAAATCTGCTGACTTGATTACAGATGACACATCTGTGTAAATAATTGTAAATAATTGATTAATAATCTTTCCAATTTTTTCTTGATCCATCATGTAGAATGGTTGATGGCCCCAAAAAATTGGAATTTTTAGAATCTACTGACTTGATCATAGATGATACATCTACATGGATTATTATTATTAATTAATAATTATTAATTGTTAACTGTAGATAATTAATCAATAGTCTTTCCAATTTCTTCTTGATCGATCAAGTACAATGGTTGACGGTCCAAGAAATTAGACATTTTTAGAATCTATTGACTCGATCATAGATGACATATCTGTATTATGAATGTAGCGTATAATTATTAATTATTAATTATCGATCATTTTTCGAAGTTCTTCTTGATCGATCGCATACAACAGTTGACGGTCCAAGTAATTAGGCACAGAATAAAAGACATTGCGTTACACGTTTGACAACGCGATCCTAACGACACCGGTCGTCTGACACGAGAAAGAGGCCTCGCGTTTGGAAATAGTTCCTCTTTCTTTTTTTTTCCCCCCAGTGCTTCGAACGTAGCATCGAAGCAAAAACCGCAAAATGACACACGTCTCGACGATTCACCCTAGTTTCTCTCAAGTTTTCCCGAAGCGGGAGCAGAGGGCAGGGTACGTTCGGCAAATTAGAGCGAGGCGCGATTGTACGGAATCGTGCGACTGGAAACCAGTCGACGAGATTTTTTTCAAGAGTAGGCGAATTCGTACCGAGTAGACAGAAGGGAGAAACTTCTCCATTTGCTTCCGCCTCGCTTTTTTTTTCCCTCTTTCTTTCGTCTCTATTGCCCCCCCGTTTGAACTTACACAGAAACGTAACTTTTTTGAATTCCCACGTCCATCACACGCCCATCGAAAAGCACGATATTTCGTTCCTTGTGACGTGAAAGTTTCGCTAAACACGTTCCCTGCGACGACTTGATTGACATCTTTGTAAGAAATCTCCGTCCACGAGGCTCGTATAAGTTGTTGAATTGTACGAAACTGACTCAATCTTCTCCTGCCCCCTTTTTCTTTACGGTCCCTAAAATATAAGACGATTTCAATAATAAAACGAAACAAACGGTTGGCGCGATATTCTACGAGCCAAGCATGGCAAAATTTTAGAATAATTAGCATCGCAGCTGCGTAGGTGACAAACACGCGGGCAACGTAAAGAGCAAAGACAGCTGCGCGGCGATTTTTTTAAATTTCTTTTTCTTTTTCTTTCTCCGTCGATCAAAAAGTATATATGATCGAGGAAAGGGGGGTGATTTTTTCGCTTACTATCTCTTTGCTGATGATAATAAATTTCCACGAGCTCTGTGCGAGCAAGCCACGCGAAGAATCAATTAGCCCGTCCCGCATGGTTAAGAAAACCACGTGGTAATAAAGATATCACGATGGTGTGGACCAGACAATCGAGGGCAAAAGGGGCGTAGAAATATTTATTAAAAGCCATCACGAGGGAGATAGTTCCCTTCGGTACCGTAATCGGCCATTGTCGCGTTATTTCTAGGCCGTTAAACCGAGCCCGAGGATTCATTTTCCGGGAGGCGGAATTCTTTCTACTCTCCGCGCAATTCTTTCCCAACCGGTTGTCTCTTGCTTTCGATCCCAGCGTCCAAACCGAACCTTCTGATATTAATTTCGATCAGAAATCTTTGGATGGAAAGAACAAATATTATATAATATTAACGAATATTACTAATAATAAATAATATTAGAATAATATCATAGAAATAATAGAAACTCACTATTTTAGTAAATTTTTACCTGGTGGATGAACGAGTACTCGCAATTTTTTTCCCCAACCGATTGTCTCTTGCTTTCGATTCCAGCGTCCAAACCGAACCTTCTGAAATTAATTTCGATCAGAAATCTTTGGGAGAGATTCGACAGGTTAAGCAACGAATATCATAGAATAATATTACAACAATATCAGAATAATATCATAGAAATAATAGAAACTCACTATTTTAGCGAATTTTCACTCGGTGGATGAACGAGTACTCGCAATTTTTTCCCCCAACCGATTGCCTCTTATTTTTCCGATTCCAGCGTCCGAACTGAACCTTCTGAAATTAATTTCGATCAGAAATCTTTGGGAGAGATTCGACAGGTTAGGCAACGAATATCGCAGGAACAAAAAGGCACGGCTCGATCGAAGCCGCCGCCGATGGGATTGCATATTCATGCACGGTCGCGAGCTCTTTCCTCCGAAAAGTAGCGCGTGACGGAACAATGCACGCGGTCATAAATCGCGGCAGGTGGTAATCCTGATTCATGCTTCGTTCCAGTATTAACCACGTTAATCCGTGGCCGCGGCTGCGGCAATCCGAAATCGATCGATTCTAATTTATGCGCCGCTGTTCTCTCTAAACGCGAGCCAGGTTTCCATCGAACTATCTGCGATCGTAGATCAACCGAGATAACTTCGCCACGCCGCGCCGGCTCGGCACGTCCATTAAAAGTCAAACGACCGGTGTTTTGATTAAAACGAGTTTAGACTTTAGGGAAAGTCTGGCGGTGTTTGTTGCGATCGAGAGAGATTAGAATTCCGTGCACGGAAAGTGTTTCGACCCTCGTATCGGTGAAATCGGTCGTGCAGCAGGGTGCAGCGTGCGTATACTGTGAAACGTGTCGCGTAATCGACCGTGAAAGGCTTATTTCTCAGAGGAGTCGTTGACGCTTCGCCAGTTCTTTCTCTTGTTTTTTTTTCTTTTCCATTTCTTTCAACATTTAAAATTATAATTACGAAATGTACAATCGTAATTAATTTCATTTAAAAATATAAACTTTACGCATTAGACAAGGTCTTGCAGTCTTTGAGGATACTGCAGATATAACCCCGGAAAAATTTTAAAAGAACGTACTGTCATCGTTGAACAGAACAACGTTCTCGGGCTGAATTACGCTTCATCGCGTTGCCATTAAATCGTCTGAGAGATTCGATGGCAGCGCGATCGATAGCGCTTCTCAATTCCCAAAGCAAGGGGCAGTGTCTCGAATCGATCGTTCAAACAGGCTTCGAACATTGTCGTCAACCCCTTCTAGCATCCGCGAACCCTAATTTCGGTGAAAGAATTTGTCTACGAAACGATGTCTGCGTATCCCGATGGCCACAAAAGCAGCAGGGTTACCTCGAGAGACTCGTGAAGCACGTTCGTAGGGGTTGTTTTCAAATACTGTCCCAGTCGTGGAGATATTATCGACCCCTCGTCTTGTGCTTTTCATATTCCTCGAGAGTCTGGACTTGGTTCGCGATCAAAGGGTCGAGGTAAAGAAAGAATCTTTTCAACGTGTCGATCTGCAGCCAATTTTCGAAAGCTGCCATCTCGGAGGATACTAGCAGTCTTTGGCAAACAAAAGATCACGGCCTTTAGTCACAAGTGTGTTACGTTGTTCCACACCGTTCTTTTATCATTATACTCTTGTTATATCAAGTCTTACATCGCAATTCGATTTAAAGTCACTCACTCGGTATCAGCGATGTTTTGCCATTTGAAAGTTAATTTGTGGAAAAGGCCGAAGCGTCGGGAGGCACACGTGCGCGTCGTTCTCTCTCCCTCTTTTTCTCTTTTTCTCGTTGCCGCCGGGATATATCGAAGGAGGCGGTTAGCAAAGCTAACCTCACGTCCCGTGGGAGCATCTCTCGTCCCGAGGCTCACGAACAAGAAGATTCTGCTTCCGTTACGAAAATAAAATGCAACCGGGAGAAGCGCCGCGAACCGTATCACCTCCCGAACAAACAAGAACAAAATCATTTAATTGTACCGCCAACAGATATTACGGTTCTGCTCGAGGCTTGTTTCGTCTCTGAATGAACCTAAATCAGGACTCGTGGAAACAGTTGCATTTCCAAAAATTTGTGGCGACACTAGAGTATACGAACAGGATATTCAGTTCACAAAATATTCGATACAATCACGATTGTTTTGAAATCATTTTCATGTTACGGTTCTAAGTTTCGAGCCTTAGTTTCTTGCCTTGTCTCTAAATGAAGTTAACAGTTGCATTTCTGAATTTTCACGGTTGATAAGAGAGAATAGCTAATTATTCTAGCTAGACAAGTGCAAGTGTAACTTGGTCGAGAACATAGGATACAGTCATCGTTTAAATCATTTTAAAATCATACTACTCGAAGTTTATTAAACTCGTCTCAGGACGCGTTGCCGTGAAAACAGTTGCATTCCCCGAATTTTTACGCTTGACAAGAGAGAACAGCCGACGATACTATACTGTGCAAGGGTAACCCAGTCGAGGATACGGGATATTCGATACAGTCATCGTTTCAAGAGGGCACTAGAGGGCTAACCATAAATTCCACCCCCAACTGGGTCACTGGCAAGAGTTCAGTGTAGAGTAACGATATGGTCAAGAAAGATTGATATTGATCACGTCTGTGCGAGAAAATAGGTCGGAGAGAAGTGTTGTACATGTCTCGCGTGAGAACAGTTCGAGTCTAATTTGTCTGTTTCTTTTCTTTTTTTCTAAAGAAAAAGATTAGAGATTAGATGGGCGCCATGATCCTGGTACGCGTGAAAAATCCGCACGAGGGTGTGACGAACGGAGGAAACAACAGAGTTGTTTGGGAGACGGAGGAACCAAACCGTAAAAGGGCAGGTCGAAAAGTAGTTTATACTCTCCGCGGGAGGTCCGACGCGTACAAGGACCCAAAAGTCGATAATAAGCCGTCCATTCTCGAATCAAGCCTGTTATTGTCGATCTGGCTATTCGTTGTATCGTATTATCCCGTACGTGTCGGCTTTCTTTTCTGTATCTTTCTGGCTTTCTTCTTCCCTCTGAAGTTCCGAGAACCGAGAACAATCCGAGAAGCAGCTGGAATCGAGAGTCGAAATAAATCTCAGTTGTAATTAGAATTCGCACTAGGAGAATCTAGTAAAAGGAATTAATGTAGTAACATAATAATTAGTAATAATTTAGTATTATAATTGATATAACAATTATAGTAATTCAGTAAGCCAAAAAGTTAAAAAACATAATGGGAACACGTACGACAATTATCACTGAAAGTGATTTTAGGGGGGGGGCCTCTTCAGATGCAACGCTAATGCAACGAAAATTAGCGATTGGTTGATTTGGGTCACGTGACTCGTGAGAAGGCGTGGGGTAGGAGTGGCGTTGTACTGAGTGATCGCGCCCTTTATTTTTTTTTTTTGCATCGATTCAAATGTTTGCATATCAATAAAATTTTATGGCAACAAAATCGTCTTCATTTCCTAGTCAGAACAGTTGCTTCTGGGCCTTTCGTACTGGGGTACAAGTCGTGCAGTTTTTATTATTCACTATATTAGTCGCGCACAAAAGCAACGCACTTTTCGACCCATAAAGGATACACCAGTCACCGAAGAGCAATTTATTCAGTCGGAGTAGCGCGACGGAAGGGAACCAGTGGTTGCATTGAGAGAAGTTTCCATCATCCGCTCGCTCGCAATCGATTATCTCTGAAAAATTAAGAGCAATGATTTCGCAACATATCGCCCTCAGTTGCACCATATGGCCATGTGTGCCATTATCAATGGACGATCGATCGAGTTTCTACAACCGAAAATATCTCAATAAGAACGACAATATCACACCGCTCACAAAAATTAGGGGATATTTCAAGATAAATATGAAGCGATAAAAAAAAGAAGCGTTTGAGATTTCTTTTTATCAAACAAGAACAACTTTCTTTGACTTGTCGTTTGCTTCTGCTTCTTCTTTTTTCGTTTATCACGTTCATATTTTGAAATATCCCCTAATTTTTGTGAGCAGTATGAGAGACGAGCGCAGTAGCAGAGCGCGTCGAAATTTCGTGTGAAATTTCTCAAGGCGAAACCGGTCGTAGACGAGGAAAGGGTGGAAAAACCCGCTGGTAGATCCTCCTCCGAGTCCCGACGATCGCCGGCGCGACTTCTGTCCGTTTCGAACATAATGTAGCGGTGTGGCGTGTCCGTAATATCCTTCAAATGACCACGTGCGTCGATTGCGTACGCACGGCCGCTGTCAACGTTCCGTCACGTGAATAATAAGTCGGCGGCCGGCCGTAATAATAACATTGACAGGATAAACGCTAATGATAAGAAGGTGTAATTAGGCAGGCCAGACCGAGAGAGGTTGGGGTTCGTCAGCCCCCCACGTTGACCCTCGCGTAGTCACTCCCCCCCGCCCCCTCCTGCGTCAGCCGAGATGGTCAACCCTTGACATACATTACAATGACCAACGTAATACGACTTGGACTAGCGTGAATGCGTAATTTGCTGGTGACCGGTGGCAGGGCGGCGAAGCGGGTGGCACCGGACGGGTAACGGGAGTTCACGCTCTGTTTAACCAAAAGGGGGATTTTCGTGCCTCGCACAGCGCTGAACGCCGGTTGCCGGACAGTCAGAATGCGAGTGTTTTCATCGTTCCACGAAATGTTAACCCTTTTGTGTCAACTATTGGCTTTCGTCGACCCGGAAGGTGCCTCTCTCGAGTGAAAGATTACACGCGTGACCGTCGTTGACCCGTCTTTCATCCATTGTCGATCACGAGCGCGAACAGAAACGGCGGCTTGTCTCCGCGCGGAGAGAAACACGACCGACGACAGACCAGGAGGCGGTGGATAGCACGAGTAAAATTATCTGCCCTCCCCCCAACTGCTCCACCGTTGGAGGAGCGAGCAAGAAAAGGGAAAAAGAGAGGGGGGAAGCAAATGTTGAAACAGAGCGGCTTTTCCACGACACTTCCTCCGCCTAATTGGCAAGAATGACGCACGACCCTTGTAATTGCTCGAACGAGCCGTAGAAACCGAAGCATGATATGTTTCTTCCTCCGACCTTTCTCGTTTTCCTTTGAAATATTCGTTGTTATCGCGTCAGTTTACTCTCGTCTACGCGATTTCGTAGGTAACTTGATCATGTACACGTACAAACGGCGCGATAGCCGTTTATCTTCAACGATGAGAACGTAACTGTCGCTGCCGGTGAAGAAGAGACGAAATCCGTTTCGCAGACCCTCGGAACTTCCTTTTCATCGTCGTTAATCGAATGCTTTCACGGTGGCCGATGACCAACGCCGCTTCGTTTTTCCTCTTCCTCGTTGCTCGTTTCTCTCTTTTCCACTTTCTCCAGACGAGAATCTCCCTCTATACGGGTAGATTTAAGGCGTCACGGGGCATTAAGCGTCACCGCTCGCCACCCTTCGACACTCGTGCCCGTACTCGGCCGACGAGAGACAAATATGAAGGAAGGAAGAACTCGGAAGTCGAGTAATTGTCGTAAATTCGTGGGAAAGCGACTCTCGAAGCGACCGAAGCGAGACGAAATTCGCAAACGAGTGGACGAAATAGTTATTGCCGCGATCGCGGCAGTTCCGAAAATTTTCAGCCGGGAAACAAGTTTGAAAATTTGCGGACCACGTTCGAGACACACGGTTTCGAACAGAGTTGGCCAACTTTGGAGAGGCGAGTTTTAGAGTAATGGTGACTCTGGAAGCACGCGGGCTAAATCAAACATTCAAACGAATAATCGAACTCTCGTCAAGGGAGAAATTTTATGCAAGAGTAAGATTCTCTATAACGCGAGATGTATATTCCGTGTTATACAAATCCATCTGTAAAATAAATATATAAAATATATATAAAATATAAAATATTAAATTATTACCAAACTATAACTATAACTAAATAAACAGTCTTTCTTTCCGTCTTATTAAATAATTATTCAAAGGAATGTTCTTCTTGTTGCAATCTTCTAGCCATATAACTAAACAGTTTTCTGTTTTTGTTAATAAAAGATCTTTCTTAACCAGCAGAAGCTCCAGCTCTTATTTTACTTTCATTTTTCCTAACTGTGCGAATTGTTGAGTCATTTCTATTAAGTTTCTCGCAACGAGAAGTTAACTTATCACCAGACTTCAACCGATCAAGAATTTCCAATGGTATAAATCTTCTCACTCAGCTTATCTTTTCTGGAACTCTTTGGACTCACTTGGGCTGGAAAATATTGTTTGTTACTTCTGACGTGAAATATAGGGAAGAAAGATTGCTTTACCTCACAATCGATCGATATCTACTTTGCAATTGAAATGAATTCCTTTTTGAAATAACACAACTAATTCTGCAGAGAAATAAGATTTTAAACCTCTCCTTGTTGCACAAGAATTAATGCAAAACCGTGCTTCCAGTCAATTCAAAGACGCACATACTTTCAATATCAGAAATGAGTCTTACAAATGATTCTACTGCACATTATAATCAAAACGTAAAATAAGAAAACTGGCAAACTCTTTTCTCTTCGAGCGCAAGTATCGTATTTTTATGCAACAGGAGAGGATCGAGCCAATTCTACGCTCTCATCGTGATCAGAATGTTTACGTGACGTGAGAGTCCAGAAACTTCGACAGACGAGAAAAAGCCGAGTGCGCGTGCGACGCGTATCGCGAGGAAGAAAAAGAGCGATCGAGGATATATGTAAATATATGGAAAATACCGTGAACACCGTTTCTCCAAAGTGCGCATGTGGAGGCTATTTCGAGAGTTGTCAAGCAACGATCACTGTCACGGTGGTCAAAACTGCATCTGTGATTTCCCCTCCTCGCGTTGCCACACAACCGCCAGACACTGATCCGTCTTGACGCATGCCGAGATCTCTCACGATCTCTCCTGAAATCCAACTGCTCCCGATACGAGCGAATTGATCGTAGCTTCCTCCTCGGCGTCCAATTTCTCCACAGTATTTATCATACAACGGAGTCGTGTCCGGAATCTTCAAATTACAAATGATCGGAATCAAAAATTAGTTGCGTCTAAAGAAGCAACTGGCTTCTCTCGAGTCGTCAACACGTTCGCGGACGTGAATGCTGTAGCATTCATTTTCGTGGTGACGCAACACGGCATGAATTTGATCTGTATCGACGTGGATGCTACAGTTCAAATGTGACGTTCCAAGTAAGAATTTGGATATCGACAATTATAGTTCAAAAATAAATCGCCTGTCTTTCTTCGCGGCTCGATAAAACTTTTACCGTCCGCGAACGTGTTAATCGCCGTTCTGTCGTCGCGAAAATACTAGGAAAGCACGGACCCTGAAGAATCCTGAAGACTCTTTCGGTGGATTCGTAAACCCTGTCGCGGCTGCGACGAAAAATCGTGAAAAGGGGGAGAAGGGGGAGAGAGAGAAGGCGCCGTGTCTCGCAGTCTCGCGAAGATAAAGAGGATGACAAAGGCACGGTGGAGTGTCCAGGCCTGGCTCATAATTTTCCCCGGGCGTCGCGCGACGCGCGACGTGTACGTGTCACCGCGCCGCGACGAACCCGTTCGTCTCACCGCGACTGGAACACCAAAAACCAGCCTCCGACTTTATTTTATTACAGTTCTCTCGAGAGATTCCTCTCCGCCTCTCTCTCTCTCTCTCTCTCTCTCTTTTTTCTTTCTGGAAAGACATCGAATGCCTTTCGATTCAAGTGCGGCCAATCGCGAGCAAGCGACTTCAAATGTCGGCAAGTCCTCGCGAATTTTCAATTCATCTCGAAGGGGATTCGGTCTGGTTTCGAACATCGAAGAAACTTGGAGCAGCGGACGCGCGGCCGCGTTTTATCGGGCCAACGCGGCTGACAGCAAGAATGACTGCGCTCGTAAAAGCCCCGTATAAATAAAATCGCCGGGAATATAATTGTTGCCGGGAGCCGAGTAGAACTGCGTCCCTCACCGGCTCCGCTATTCTCGCTGGATTCGTTTTCTCGAACGTGCCTGTCCTCCGTTCCCTCCTTTCCAATTTATTGCCCTTCCTGTCGATTGCATTCTCCAATGTTTGGCCAATAACTCGAGTTTCGCGACTCGTTCCGCAATTTCCTGGGACGCTCCTCGTTCGTACGACGCGCCGACCGTCGGATTCCAACTTCCGGAGAATGCAGACTGCTCCGCGCGCGTCCTCTGCCCTGCATCAGAAAGAATCGTGGCAAAAATTTTCGATGAAATACTCGCGACCCGACTAATTCGCGTCAGAAATCATAAAAATCATCGTGGATCTTACTTTCGTGGAAGAGCGAGGCGTGTGGAGTAAGAGGAAGGATCGGGAGCTCGCGTTAGAGCGAAATTGTTACTCGACACCCTTGTGTAACGAGAGTCAAGCCGCAGCCGATGAAGAGGACCAATGTTCCGGGGCATAAAGAAGCGTGTCCCTGAAAACTGAAAACCGAAACCACCGTGATACTGGCGCCTCTCGTCGAAAGAAGAATTTAATTCAATTCGATTTAAAGTTTTAAACGTAAGAATAAACACGACGTGCGAGTCGTTCGGAATGATCAGTCTCTCTCGCAAATACGTTGCCACTTTCTCCAAAATGAAACGAAACGATCAATTTAGATTGCGTAGAACCGATGGCACGCGCGTACTTGCCGCGGTTTTTCTTTTTTTTTTTTTAATCGCCAAGGGTTGCAGCCAAAAAGCAGCCGTCTACTATCATTTAGAAACCAATGAGCATCAAACGAAGGTGGAGCTTGCCGAGGAAATCTCCACCTACTCTTAAAATTCTCTATTTCTCTCCTCTCCTGCGTGCGTGTCTCCCTGTACGAAAGGAGGAACGAGAGACGAAATGAGAGTGGAAGAAGGAAGGAGAGTGCGAGGGGTACGTAAGAAAGCTTCACGAAAGGGAGAGAGAGAGAGAGAGAGAAGAACGAAGAGGAGAGACAAATGAAGAGGCTGAGGAGGATCTTCAAGTACGTTTTAACTCGGCCAAGTCAGTTGGCATCTCGCCGCATCAACTAATACGATGGCTTCGTTTCACCGTTTCCCAAACGATCTTCCGCGAAAGTCGATCGACCAGTTGTGATTTACGCGTGTCCGGATGAGAGCAATCGTTGCGAACTTCGACGAAGCGTAGCCGAGAACGGGACCGAGAGAACGACTAGTAATTTTATAGTGGGTGATAGTTGGCGCGTATGAAACGCGTAGTTTTATTTGCAGATGAGACAGTTTTCATCTTTTGGCAACGTCGTCGCTGAGAAGGCAAATCTTGTTACCGAAAACGTTCGTTTAAAAAAAAGAAAAAAAAATACTCGGCGCATAGTGCTCGTGGCAAAAAGGGTTTCTTAGCATCTGCGTACTATCGCCTCTTCCCGCAATGATAGTTTCCAAAATTTTTTCAAAACAGCTGAGACAGAACAAGTAATCGTAACTCGTCAAGTCAGACGCGCTTACAGATTCTTAAGCTAGCGACAGATTTTCCTTGCTATTTAAGTGACCTGGCGATTAACGTCAGAAGATCGTAAAACGTTCAAAAGAGCGACTGATTTACGAAGAGATTCTCTGCGGATAGTACATGTTATATATTGTTATTGCAAAGCATAAAGAACTGATTTAAACTGCCAGTCGGAAACGATGTTCGTATAACATGATAATTGGAGCAGCACGGTTCTTTTTATTTCATCTAATTTACGTATCTCTAGCTGGTCGATTTGATGCGAAGAAAAAGAACAGAGTTATAATCGACAATCGACTGTTAATCACTAATTAATAATACGCTTTGCAAAAGCTTCGCCACGACAAAATTTGCACCGTGAAAAGTGCGCGTTTAAAATGTTAATATGAAAGTATAAAAAGTCTGGTTAGTCAAAGCTCTGGTATATTAATCCAGAAAAGTGAATTGCAGAGCATTTAACAGCGCAATTGTCTGGAAATAACATTTGGAACAAATAAAACAGCGATAGATAAGAAGAGCGTTTTGTTAAAAAAACATACAGAAAACATTTTCCAAGGACGTTGGAAGCACGTTAAATTGTATTAGATCGCACGTGGTCTGAGACTTCATGCTTCCACCAGAGATATCCAGAAAAGAATTACACGTGACAGCGCCTGATCTGTATATCTTCATCTATAATTCAACTGCTTGAAACATCTATTTCTAAATTTAACAAATTGAGGAATAACGAGAAATGTTATCTCGCGAATCTGCAATTAATTCATCAACATTGCCGCGAATTTACCCTCGCAAGAAGTACATTCTGTAATTGCTGACGATTCGAAGTTCGAAGGTACCGTTTCTTTTTTTCAACGAACAGAGAACGATGTTGTGCGCAAGTTCCGATCAAGGAGAAAACAACAGCGGGATAGTTTCGCAAATGACGAATCCTCACACTCCGCAAGATTTCACAGTCTCGCGTTTGCTGTCAACGCCGACTAATTCGATAGGTAAGAATCCCGGGAATTCGCGCTCGAGACTCGTGCGAAACGCTTACATAACGGAACGGGTAGAGAATCAAACGCAATTCGAGATCACAGAGGACAGAGAAGCTCGCGTGATCCACGCTTGACGCGTTTCAATCGGTGGATGAGCCCGATTCCATCGAAATCACGCATTTCCAGTCATGCTGTTCGCGTTATACCGCTTTGATGAATACCCAGGCACAGTGGAGTCATTCAAGAATAGCCACGCCTGTGCTGCTGCTGCTGCTGCTGCTGCTTCTCTCCTTGACTCTTCTTCTCCTCTTTTTTTCGTAGCGCAGCTTCCTTATCTCGGACGGCATCTCGAAATATTTCACCCACGAATTTTCACCTTTCGAGCAAC
>KQ436003.1:49469-71649 GCA_001276565.1 Melipona quadrifasciata | reverse complement strand
CCGTTTCTGTTTTTGCAGAATGCAACGAAAGTTCCACCGCGTCTACCTGTAGGAGGCCCAGAAGAAGCAGAACGACGTTCTCGGCGCAGCAATTAGCAGCGTTGGAAAAAGTGTTTGAGAGGACCCATTATCCAGACGCCTTCGTTCGCGAGGAACTTGCAACGCGTGTATCTCTGTCAGAAGCCAGGGTGCAGGTAATGGAATTTTGAACTTCAGAGAGCTAAACAAAATAAGAAATGCGCGTGAAAGATGCATCGAACTTGCTTTCAATTCGGTGTTTGTGAAAGAGAAAAAGTATCGTATCCTTGGCGGGCCAAGTTCACACATGTTTCTTGAGATTTTGGTCGTTAACGTTAGAAGGGAGTAACAAAGACAGACAGACAGACAGATAGACAGAAGAAGAAGAAGTGAAAAAAAGAGAAAAAGAAGGAAAGGGGACGGAGGTCGCCGCGGATAGCGGAGCAGAAAATCAGAGGAGACAGGTTGTCAGGGGCAAGGAGCTATGATTAGCTTGGCAGGATAGTTGCGTCGTTCCAGCAGCATCTGTGCTTGGCATACGACGTATGGCTGTACGATACGTCGCGAATCACCACACGTGTGTGGTGACTCTTCTGCACGGTTGTGCAGAAAGCACACTACATTTCGTTGCTCTTGTCGATCTATCCGCCGCCACAGGCTCTGCAGCCTGCAGTCCCTCGTCTCCCGCTGATGTCTGTCCATTCGTTTGTCTGCCGTAGACTGTACGGTTGCCAGAAGCCGTCACGCCGTTCTGTCTTCGCTTGCCGGCAACCCTTCTTGCGTCCGTTCGTTTCTTCTTCTTCTCTTTCTTCCTCCGTTCGACAATTACAGCTCACCGCAATCGTCTATCCCTCGTTTCTTGGCCTCCCATTTTTGAATACATTCGTAAAAATTGCGCCTCTATCGATCAAACTGAAACTGAAACGAAACACTTGGAAATTTTACTTTTCAGGTGTGGTTTCAAAACAGACGTGCCAAATTCCGTCGGAACGAAAGAAGCTCTGCGATTAATCGGGGCGTTCCGGCGAACAGAGAAGTGGAAGCTACTCTACCTTTACGACCTATCAGAATAACGCACACGCAGGAAAATAACACGGAGACTTTGCAGACGTCTCAAGTCGCGCAATACTCTTACGGCGAGTACTGGAGATCCTCGCAACATTATACTTCCATGCAGACCTCCACCTGCCACGGATTTATCAACGGGAATTTAGGAAATGTCAATCTCCCTCCGTATCATCAAACAGATATTCACGGGGGGCTCGAAGGGTCTACGATGAGCAGTTTAAATGCGTTGCGATTCAGATCACATCCGTACGGAGCCACGTATTCTGCCATGCATGGAAGCATGTAACTCTCTCTCTCTCTCTCTCTCTCTTTGCACAGTATCCTTTTTTCAAACTGCGAAGCTCTTCAGTTTCGAACGATACCAAAAATTATAAAATACCAAAGATTTCAACAACGTCGTACAAATCGGAGAAGATAATATTGTGTAAAGGACCAGTAGATGAAACATTGCGTAAGAATTAGGGTATAAGCGCGAAACACAGGGTAATGGAAATAACTTGAAACGTTATTTTGTAGAACTGAGATAGCTTAATAAATGATAAAAATCATAAATATATTATCTGCTTAATATACAAGACATCTATACAGGAAGTAGTATGTTAGTCTACAAAGTTATTATATTATTATGTATGTTAATCATAGAAAAAAAGCAAGACGTATAAATACGAAGATCGTACGATGAAAGAACGGGTCGGTGTACTCGTTGCGGCGAGAAACGCATGTAAAATTACAGTCGTGAAACGAATACGTTTACATTTGATATACGAATACTTTGGCACGAAATTAGAATACAAATTTCCTAAGTATATTGGTCACAAGTATATATATATATATATATATATATTCGTTATAACGCTATCGAGAACTAGAACCACGTAAAAAGATTCCAAAAATCTCTCTTCTTACATATTAGTCATTAGATGTCAGTCATCCGTCCAAAAGTTCTTAATTGTAAAGATTACAAGCGTTAATACTATACAGTTACTTGTACATTTTGTACAGCATTACTCCAATCTACTTTCGAGGGAACCAAATAAAATGCAGGCGCTATTTTGCTGCCGCATGGACATTGACTACCCGCTATCCAACTGAAAGAACCTAACTTTGTGTTACACTTTGGACAATTCAATTTCCCCTCGACAGTGTGCGTTATATCGGGCATCCAAGCTAGCGGCTCGACAAACAATATTTTGGTACAAAATTCGGCTGGCTGTTGCACTTCTTTTTGTAGCGGTTCCAATAATTCGTGCGACGTTTTCGATTGTTTGGATGATTTTTTCTGACTTATATGTCTCCAGATTTGCTTCTCCTTTGGCATGTGTGGCAAAATGTTACTGGCACTGGCTATGATCCTCCTACACTTTTTACAACGGTACACCGTTGGCTCTGGATGTACCGTGGCAAGAGCTGGATCTGGTTTTATCAGATCTGCGCAATTTTGTGGCAGAATTTTTGCCTTTCGCACCTTATCCGCTGCAATTTGCAACTTGTACATTTTAAACTGCACGTTGGTATTGTTTATTCCAAACCCCATTTCTTCATAAAGCTTCAACTGTGCCAAGAAACCAGCATTAGGTCCGACAAAGCGTCTCTTTTCCTTTACAGTTTCAAACGTATCGCAGAAACTCTTTTTATATTTTTTCATTAAATATGCGATAACAATTGTAGCTGATCTAGAGATACCAAAATAACAGTGTACCAAAATCTTATCATTTTGCTGTAGAGAATGGTCTATAAATTCATAAGAATCTTCAAAGTGAGTTAAAAGATCCTCGCGCGGCATATCAGTAATTTGTATGTACTTTATAGTCAAGTTTGGTAAAAGCTCTTGGATTTTTCTTGGAAGTGGACACGAATCTACCGTGAGTATATAGTTTATTTTAGTTTCTTTTAACCATTCGACATCTGTAGCAGCTGTAAGATTCCCAAGAAACAAACCAGGAATAATTTCGTCATAGCTCGATGGGCCAGCATCAAAATCCTCACTAATTAGATTAGTAGTTGCTTCTTGCGCCATTGTGATTACTCTGGAATAAAGTATAAAGCTACGACATGTATCTTTGATTACAATTTATTTTATTAGTTGCAATAATACAAAATAATACAAAATATATGACGTGGTAGATCGAATGTAACGTCTGTAAAATTTCTAAACGGGATCTCTCATAAAAATTGATAACTTAAATAAAATGTAACTTCCTTAGTGGTACCAATGGTTGTCCTTGTACGAAATGAATGAAGAATTTCCAAAATCTATTTGTACACATGGAACATGCTCTACGTGAAAATCATGTTTTTTATTACCTCGCTTAAACTTGTATTGTAAGTAATTGCAGTATTTTGGATTGTGGAACTAGTTCTATAAATGTTATCTGAGTAATACGAGAAATAAATCGCAACAGCAACATGTTTTCTAAAAAGTTTTATTGTTCCTTCATGATGCAAAAGCGTTGTTGGCATTAAACACAATATGTTTCGAGATCGGTCGATTTTATATTCTCTGGCAACCTCGTACATCCTCCGTCCATTTTGATATATTTCGAATTTGTCTCTTTGCTTCTACACAACATAAAACAACGAAAAACACCTTCTATGTTCAACAAAGCACTATGCACTAGTTTCAGTTCTCAACGCACGACATTATGGTGGCGCTTCGGTAACACTTTTTTATGGCGCATTTCTAAATTCTAAAACTTAGAAATTTGTTTCCGTGCTGTGATTTCAAAATCGAATACACAATTACATTTCAAACGTTGTACATGAAAATTAATATTTTTAATTCTGACGGTTTTATATTAAAAATTATAATTTCTTCAATCTTCTTAATAACGTGTACTCAATGACTCAGTTTCTTAGCAACGGATGATTTGAAAGTATCTTATAATAAAGTATCTTGCAATAAACATTTCATTTGCATCGATGAGACATATCATGTTTCGAAAATGAGCACAGTTTAACAAAAAAGAACGATACATCAATAAAAATTGCCACCTTCTACTTAAAAAAATACATGAATTTTATATTCTATCGTACAAAATATTTTCCACTTTTAAATAGTTATAAATGTAACAAAGTGGTTGAATTACGAATCAAATTCTGCCGTTTGATCCCATTCATTTATAAAATCATAAAAATTCATTTCTTTATTTATCTGTTAATCTTCCTAAAATCTCCGAAAAATATATTATCGATGATATATGTTTAAATATTCAAAATATGAAAGAGGATATTGTTGAAACTCGACGTTTTCGAAAAGTGGCATCGACAAAGAAAATACCAGGTACTGGTAAGAAATGAGATCGAGGAAATCTCGGCAAGGTGAGAAATAAATATAGTTTTGAGGTAACTGATCTTTGTACTTTTGAAATGATCACGGAATTGTATTATCCGACCACGTATGCCGGAAGTGACGCCGCACCTCGATCTCCACATCATTCAGAGGAGTTGCAAAAATACCGTTTACACAGTGTCGGCAGCTTGGTGTTCCATGTCTCTCTGGCCTCCTCTCTTTCTCTCCCTTCCCTCCTCCGTCTTTCTCTAGTCGTTGCTATCCCTTGCGTGCGCGCACGTGTGTACATGTGAGTGTATGGGCACCTTTTGATTTTTAAATTAAAACAAGATGTTGGTCTCGCAAGAGGTGGTCTCAAAAGCGGAGGAAATCGCGGATCAGGTAAATCGACGGACTATTGTTGTCCGATTTATTTTTGTTTACTAACGCAAGTTTTCATTCACGGGAGGAACATCCAGCAGAAATCCTGCAGGTATACAGGTGTACTCCTGTCAACGTCATCGCGACACGATCCCAATGTATCCCACATATTTCGATATGAATTTTCTTTATTTTCGATTATCTATCGACGTAACGTCCTTTCAATGTTGACGAATATTGTAAACTTTCCTACATTGCTGTCTGCGCCTTACAAAATTGAAGGTTATGCTCCGATAAAAGAATACTACGTGTGCGATGATTTTCAATTTGGCAATATTTCTCTCCGATTTAAGTTGGTCGAATCAACAAAGATTTGAGAAATACTCGGAAAAACATTAATTTTTAATAGTTATTCGATTTTTGTTTATTTGTATGATGCTTTTGATACGTTATTTCTTACGGGAATCGTTTATTTGTGTAATATTAACGTTCATTGTGTTAGTAAAAAGAAATCATGTAGACGAATCTTAAGTTATTGTTCCGTCACAGGCATGAATTATTTATCTAATTATTATTCTTTTGTGATGTAAAACAGGTGATTCGCAATGGAAAGCATATACTGCCAACTCTTGCAAGACTTTGTCTCATCGCCACATTTCTAGAGGATGGATTGAGAATGTGGTTTCAATGGTCAGAGCAGAAAGAGTTTATGAACAATACCTGGCACTGCGGTACCTTCTTAGCTACAATATTTGTCCTGGTTAATTTATTTGGACAACTCAGCGGTTGTGTCATGGTTATCGGAAGATGGAAAGTCAGCATTGCTTGCGGAATCTTATTTTTTATAGTAGTACTCCAGACACTAGCTTACAATATTCTGTGGGACGTAACGTTTTTATTTAGAAATCTAGCATTGATAGGAGCGCTTCTTCTGGTTCTGGCCGAATCAAGAATAGAAGGGAGATCATTATTTGCCGGCGTACCCAGTCTTGGAGATAACAAACCTAAGAATCTCCTGCAGCTAACTGGCAGAATTTTGTTGGCATTTATGTTTACCACGCTGATTCGATTTGAAATATCATTCCTACAAATCATGCAAGATATTCTTGGAAGCAGTCTAATGGTATTGGTAACTATCGGATATAAAACAAAACTCAGTGCGTTATTACTTGTTTTGTTATTGTCTGCACTGAACCTTTATCACAATGCGTGGTGGACCATTCCAGAGTATAAAGCACTTAGGGACTTCCTTAAATATGACTTTTTCCAGGTAATCTGGGAATCATTAAATCTCAATCATTATTAACAATCATTATTACATTAATTGATAGTTTATTAATTACAAGCGTTAAATGTGATATTTTTTCTTTTCAGACATTATCAGTGATTGGTGGCCTTTTAATGATAGTTTCTTTAGGTCCTGGAGGTGTATCAATGGATGAGCATAAAAAAGAATGGTAGATGTAGTATTATTTGAATATCCATCATTACATTGTCATGATCATTAAGTAAAAAAGTCTCCCATTCCTGTTCTTTTGTATGCTCAATGAAGTTTCATTGTTCATTGGACAAAGAGTAATTCATTTTAAATTATTCAATTTTGGGTAAAGGAATTGTTAAAGTAGAAGTTTAAATTTTTGAGGATATAGTTATATGAAATTAAAAATTAAAAAAAAAAAGAAGAAAAGTGAAATAACTCCAGAATAATACTGTTTAAGAAGAAACAAAGTGAAGACAGCACTAAGACTAATTTATATAATCAATAACAGCATTGTACATATGACACTACATTTATCAAGGAAACAAAATATATTTTTTCTGTGTGTTTTTAATTTTCTCTCTGTTTTTAATCTTGACTGTCCTAGTCGGATTTATATCAAGTTAAACGGCAATGAATTCTTCCTATATAGAAGCATATACATTTAAGTTACCTTATTATACTTATAGAGAATAAATAAAAATATTAGATTTTTCGAGATTTTTATACAATTATTGTAAATAAATATTTCATACCAGAGTTTAGTCGTTACTGTTTATTTATATCGTTTATATTTGTTAATCGATATGTAATTGCACAGTAATTATCAATAACTAAAGACAATCGAAAATTTTACGTTTTGTGAGACAAAATACAACGTTATCCGACGATTCCATGTAATAATAATTTTAATTAAAACTGAAATTTTTTATAAAATTAAAAATGCGATACGGAATAAAAAATAGCTTATAATCACAAATTAAATACAACAATTTATACTACGATTTATTCTAAGGAGGTTGAACTTCATTCAAAATTAAAAATTATTACGAACTGTATGTTTATATGAATTGATTTTCTAAGCGCATGCATTTCAAAGCTAATGGTTCTAACTATATTCAGCTTTAATTTTGGTTCAAATTTTGAATACAGTTTACGAAAAATTGAGTATTGTTATCAGAGTCAATGCTTCGATCTATTGAGGAAAATTTGTGAACGATTAATACCATCTATCGGAGATTACTGGAGATAAAGTTGGTTTATTTATTACCGACTGTGGTTAATACAAGTGCTGCCATCTGTCGGATATTTCCTGTTTAGCCTTTTAGTTCCAGGCAAAGTTGAAACGTGATGACACCATTATAGATAGACAAGGAGCACAACTGTGTGTGTGATAAGGACAGACTTGGCAGTTATTCTAAAATGACAGTCTGATATATTCTGTTATGCATATATAGTAACAAATAAATAGTAATTGTTTAAATTCATCTATCCCTTGCAGATAGTAAATAGGCATTTAATATTTATATATCTATGTATATGAGTAACACATCTATAATATACATTATTAATTAAAGAACGATCAAATTATTGCAAATAATACATACGTAGATAATTTAAAATAAAATGTTATTATATGTATTTTTTAAGAAACGTATTGATTTTGTATTGGATTATTGAGATTTCTTACAGTTTCTATTTAATCGAAAATGAATATTCCTATTTGATACCTAATTGATATCTGTTGGAAGAAAATGTTCAACTATTCAAATTTGTGTTATTACATTATAAAGATACATTTGGTTCTAACATTTTTATTTCACTTCTTCACACATCTATTACAAAAAAAGCTATAACATTCGGTCCAAAATTTCGTACAGATTTTACAAATGTTTAACATAGCAAACAGACAGAGACAGACAGAGAGAGAGAGAGAGAGAGAGAGAGAGAGAGAGAGAGAAAGGGGAAGAGAGAGAGAGAGAGAGAGAAAGGGGAAGAGAGAACTAAAGAAGTATTCTCAGGATAATCTATATAGGAATAATCGTAGGTACGCACGTCAGTCACATGTCAATCGTATTACATAAACACGTGGTTTCAAAATAGCGCGTATCATAGCGCAATAAGAAAAATATATACAGAAAAATATGATCGATTACATAAATCGAAACGTAGATGCGTTACGTTTACTTCTTCTCGAGTACAGCTCAAGTACTGAATCTTTCCTTTGCCGTCGAGAAACAGTATAATCAAAAATGGGACCTCGAATATAACGGTTACACATGTAATAATTTTCGCTTGCTTACAAATGATATGCTCAGTACACCGAGTTTCGTTCTCACGATCAGTATGAATCGCAAATTACTTGTTATACCTATATCTTCGTTTACATGATATTAATTTCCTATACGTACGTATAGAGTCCTATTGATGAGACACATAGAATATAAATGCCATTCGATATATCTTTGTCTTATACTATAGTTTTGTGCCGCTAGGGATATAAGAAATCGTAGCTTTATTGTTTAATGTTTGGAATATGGACTAGAAATGGATTGATCCCTTAAATGATTGCTGTGACATTCGCGATACATCTACTCTTTGATTTTCCACGAGGGGAGAATTTTACACAGTTTTCGTGGCAGTTCTATGGTAACTATTAGGTACATTTTACAATAATACGGGCGTGCACCACAAAGTAATAAATTGTAATTTATACTGGAAATCAAATTTAATCTTAATCATGGTTAATGATGAAACTCCAATAAAACATAATATTAAATATATGTACAACGTACGTACTATGCGACAAAAATCATAAAAAAATCTCTATAGGTAGGAATTCTTATATACAATATTATTATCGTGAAATTTTTCTGAATTGTTTTGGTCAAAAATTTTATTTAAGGGATGAATCCAATATGATACCGTTGCCCCCAATGGTATTTGCACTTTATTCAATTATTCATAAAAACGAAGAGCAAGAATTCATGTTCACACACAAACAGCGTTTAAAATTATTCAACTTGAATAAATTAACAGACGGATTGCCAAATAATTGTCATAATTTTTAATTCAATTCTACAGTGCATAATATTCTTTTATCGAATTCCTTCAAATTTTGATATTCAATTTTTGAACAAGATGCTCAAGTCGAGCATTGCAATTTCGTGCAATTTATTGTTTGTACAAAGCAGCAATAAAATATAAAATAAAATATAATAAATAAAAGGAGGAGAAAAATAAACGTGAAACAATATATTCTGAAATTGATTCTATTAGTTTCATTAATTCCCCGTTAAAAAATATAATTTTTGATTGTTGGTAATTTTGATCAGCGGAAACTAATTCGGAAGTTCCAAAACTAATTCGTTTTGTTCTCCATATACGATTTATATTTGATTTACTATGTTTGATTTTGCTGTTTATTCACGGAATGAGGTAACAAAAAGTACTTTTCTTCTTCATTAAATAATACAATATCAATCGACCGTGATAGATGGTTGTATTAGTTTCTGTTTAAAATTTTCCAAATGATCATTAATGAATTTTATTGAGTGCGATGGTTAATTATATTATAATTTAACATTAAGATGTATGTGTAAGAAGTGTATCCTTCATACGATAAATACACTCGTTCTCAGTCGAAACGTTATTCGAGAGGAATAATATTCCCAACCAAGTGCAATATAAACCAATAAATCATTAAGAATGTAAGAAATTATTAAAGCAAAAAAAAAAAAAAAATATTATTTTAAAAAATAATGAATTACTGTATTTCATGCTGCTGAACAAACAAACAAATTACATCATTCGCTTTTCGGATATTCCCTTTTCAACGGAGCATACATATAAGGTGTTCGGATTACCGTCATCCCTACACAGCAATATAGTATGTATCTTGTGGATATGTTCGTTTTTTTTTCTGTCATTGCGATAGTTGATACTTTTACGAATATATCTTCGAGCATGTGTCAATCAGAAGTATCAATAATCACAGCAACTATCGATTATCAGTACTTTCTTATACTTACCATCGTACCTATTTAAATGTTAAATTATAGATATAATCTTTTGTCGTTATCGATAAGAGATCAGTAACACATTAATAGTAATTATTACTTGATACTTGTGAAGCAATTGTTTTTCTCATTAGAACAATACGCTCAAAACATTTGACGTAATTGAAATTCGGCGAGAGTTATTTGACTCAATTGATACTGCATCGTTGATTTTGAACGTGCAAATTAATTTTCAAGAGGAGAATTGTTCTTTTTGGTTCCTGCTCTGAAACATATCTTTTCTTTTTCTCTGCGAAAATATACGTAGTAACAGATCAATGAATTAATTAACCGAATGTATGTGTCGTTAAAAAACGCAAATATCTCTCGCCACAGAAATATGGATACATGTACATACATATGCCATAAACAAAGAAGGTCGCGTTTGCTGGGTTTCGTAACATTAAAATCGTTTTTGCACAAGGATAAGTTCAACAGCGATTGCTTTAGAGTCTATTTCCATTTATAGACTGTTTTTGAAAGCTAGTAGCTACGTTCAGCAAAAGGTAGAAAAAACGTGACTTTATATTGCTGCTCATGCTAGTTCATACTTAAGTCAAACTCGAAAGAATATAGTCGCAATGTTAACTAATAAGTTGTATACACTTATATAATTTATATCATTGATAATAAGATAGATTTGGCAGTAACAATCACTGAAGAACTAAATGCATACATAATTTTAATGTTTTCGTATATATTGATTGTTAAATTTTTGATTGGCTCATTTATTTTGTAACTATGTAATTGGATAATTCTAAATAGTCTACTTCAAGCAACGTAAATCTAAGAAGCTAAAAAAAGGACAAACAATGAAATTTTCAACATTTCTATATCTTTAGCATTTAAATCATAGTAATTCATTTCAATAATATATAAACTGAATGTAATTATTATTTTCATTCTTTGGTGAATAAAGTATGGATACTTCAATAATTATAAAAATTCTGAGTACAGAAAGTGGACCACGATATTAAATTCCTCTAACCATAGATATGTACGGGTATTTATTACTTTAATTAATAATTAATGTTATTATTGTAGTATTATTGTAAAGTATAAAATAAAAGAACTTCAAAAATATCTTATTATCAAGTCAATTTGTTTTTCTCGCAGTTTGTTCGCCTACCATGGATTAGCCTAATATTTCTTTATCTAATAAAATAACTGATCGAGTCTAAGTTTTTCGTTGCATATTCACTGTTTTTTTTTATCTCACTCATGATTTTGTAGCGTTAGCGTTTATCCTTAAATTATATGCATACACATGTGTTTGCGCGAAATTTACAAGAGAATTCTATTATGTAATAGTAAATCGAAGAAAAATATATGTAATAGAAAATAGATGCAAAGGCGATCAATATAATTACATTGTACATTTATAAATACACTTTCACACGAGATGTTTCGTTAAAAGAATTATTGACAAAATTTTAAAAAGTACAGGAGAGATTTCAAAACATACGTACATGTATAATACAAAAATTGAGGGGGTAGTGTAAAAAGAAATGGCATAATGAATTTTAGAAAAAAGATGACAATGACTGTATTAAAAAAAAGAAATTACAAACAAAAGAACAATGTTGAACATGATACTAGATAAGAATACATAAATTCCTTATGACAATAGAAAATTATAGTTTATCTTACAATACGAATAAGGTTTTTTAATGGCACATAAACAGTAAATACCACAAGTGGATCTGTATTTTATCTTATGTTCCGTAAATGAAATTTTAAATTATAAATGGCAAGTTTATAATTTATTTCTTTTTTTTCTTCATAAGGAATTTATGTATATCTGTTTACTGCGTGACTTATGAATAGCTGGCAAAATGAATTGTGTATTTAATTTCGTCAGTTAAATAAAAATAACATAAAGATCATGTGCTTGCTATTAAGAATGTAATATGGCATCACAATGATTTCTGTCAACTTAAAAATTATATAAGATTAATTACGTTACGTGTAAAGATAATCAGAGACAATATACTGCTGTATATACAATTGCGAATAATAAATGGGCACTCACATACATACAAGAAATTATGAATACAATCAAACTATTTACAACGTTAATAAACCTTTTCTTAGCTTTAGATTAGACGAACCATCCTTACACATATACGAATTATTAAACAGAAATGTTTTGACTTTACATACACATTTGCACATTCGCTCTCATATCATGAAAAAAAATTCAGGTTTATCGTTATATTTATAGTTATTCGTGAACTATCGGCGCAACATATGTCATTGTTTGATTAAAAATTCATAATTAAGATTGATTTCATTCCTTCTCTTTCTCTTTCAAAATGTTTCTAATTGCGATTAACGGAGTGCATCTATTTTTATGGAAACATGGTTTATAACGTCTATTACTCTTTGTTCATTAATATTGAAAGCTACATTACGTATGTATATTTTGGTGCATGTTCAGAAATTGACAACTGTTATCGAATTTATATACGTACATATGTATACAATAGCAAACCTCTAACTACATTTTGAGTCTAAATCATGACTTTTATTTCCTCCTGTGTTTAATGTTTTTAAATTTTAATTAACGGCATGTTTATAAACCGACGCTAACTATTAATTGCTTAGGCCCTCTTTTTAATATGAATAAAAGTGTACAATCAGCACGATCGTACGTAAAACGTAAGATCGTATGTTAACATGCAGATTACGGTTCACGTTTTATGTGTCTTAAGCCCGATTATTATAATTTCGCCCATGAATTTTTACGAGATATTTATATTATTAAACGTGAGATCGGAGAAACGTTAATAGGTAGATATTCATTCATTCTATAATATGAGGCACACAGACAGCCATATATCATTACAGCGGTTTCATTTATGGTAGAAAATCAATTAGACTCGATACACTCTATTAAATTTCGACTTAACAAAGAGTACGAAAATTATAGGAGCAACAACATCTTTTGCTACTCTTAATTTAACGAAATTAATTCAATCAGATTCTTTCATTCCATCGGAATGTATCGTGAAAGAAATTCTCATTATTATCGCTAAAAACATACAGAAACTAGTAAAGAAATGGAAAATATTCTTGAATGAATAAACTTTCGATTAAATTCTTCAGCTATAATCTTGGGTTTTTTTACATTTAATTTACCTACACACTTTTAGGTAACGATTTGACTTAAAGCTGAAAGCTTGGATACCTATTAACGAGTTTCCAACAAAAAAATGTTTCCTAGAATCATATACAATAGTATATGTAACAGTTACGCTCAGTCGTGCCATGTGTTCAGAAAAGCGCATCATTTCTGCACTAATCTGAGACTACAATAGCTCTACATTAATCAACGTAATTGGTGTTTTTCCTTGCAAAGTCAACAGAAGTCTCCCTGTGACTGTTTAAAAAGTTTATCTATCTACGATAAAGCTATAATGGACGTTTACATATATATCTAAGTAAGTTAAAAAAAAGAAAGAAGAAAATGAATGACATTTACTACTTTTTACATATCGCTGATATGAAGCAAATAAATAAATAGTTTGTATATATATATATATATATATATATATATACACGTGTGTGTGTGTGTATAGAATAGTCAATGTGTGTGTGTTTGTGGGGTTTCTTTCCCATCATGCCACGTTAAGCATCGTTACAGCTGTATCATTTAAGAATACATTACGTAGGTCCATAGCAAACACGATTTTTTTTCCTTACTAACCTTATTGCAAAAAGGAAAAAACTACAAAAATACATTGAGACATGATTGATCTAGCCAATTCATTAAAGTCTCCGTAAACGTGTTTCGATTCAATCGATATCCATACACGCAGTTTATATTTTTAAAAGAAACAAATACATCAAATTTTAATTTGATCTAGATGACTATTCACATTCTTTTTTTCAATATAGATTGAATATTTAAATTTCCATAAATTAAAATACAACCTCACAGAGGCTGTTGAAACGGGATAGACACATCTAACCCTTTCACCGCCCTTAGAGTGTTGTATCGTTTTCGTTCGAGCTCGTAATTAAGCAAATTTATCTAAATATCATAAATATAAATATTCTAATTTATTGGTTCAGCTTTTCGATTTTGAGACGCAGGCAGTGAAAGGGTTTGATATATTCTAGTTCTGTAACTGTGTTTTTTTCCCACCGCGCGGCTTAATACTCTCTGAAATCTGCCACATTGCCTCCTCACAGAGGAAATCATTGAAATTATTGAAGAAAATACTCTCTGAAATCTGCCACATTGCCTCCTCACAGAGGAAATCACTGAAATTATTGAAGATCGTTATTATACGTTCGTGTTTTTTAAACGAATATGTCCTGCAATAAGTAAAAAATTCAATTTAGAAATAGCACTTAGAAATATCTTTATTATTTAAAAAAATGGTTAAATTTGCGAGCTTACCCCTTTTTGAACCTCTTCATATTTTCAACAATATTAAATTGTTGCCATCTTTTTGAAAAATTTATGACACCATCCGGTAACAGATCACTATTTCCAATATGCACGAATGTAAGATCTTGTAACACAAGCCCACTGTGAGTAGAAAAATTGTTTCATATGTTCGTAACATTTTAGGTGAACAGCGCTTTTTTATTAAGATAAAATAATTGACATGTACTTACATGTACGGAATACATGGCGGTTGTGTTTCTGCCAAAGCTTGTCTGTAAGCTCTGAAACTACTAGAACTATCAATAAGAGCACAATATTCTTTTAAACCCTCCGTAATATGTTTTTGCCATTCAAGCCTTCTAATAGGCGCGCTATCTAATGCAGAAAGCAGGGCTAAGTAACTGTTGAAATTATTAATTTTTCTAAGATGCTTCATTATTTTAATAAATTTAACAACATATTTTTCCCTGTCCTTCGCTTCATTCTCTAATCTGTGTTCCAGTATTCTCGATCTAGCCCAGTACGACATTTTATTAAAATGTTCCGTGAACCTAGTTAAATTTGGGCTTCGTTCTTCGTTCTGTTCTTGAGCCCAGATTAGCACTTCCGGAATCTCAATTTTCATGAATAAATCAGCATCTAACAATGTCATTTGTTCTGCAATTTGTTCGCTCTTAAAATCGAGAAGGGAAGCTTGCTTTGTTGTCACACTCAATGAAGAAAGAATTGGTTGAGTAGATTGTAACTGTTTCGCGGCATGTTTTTCTAAAATTTTAACACGCAAAGCTTTCGCCATAGTAAGATCACCGCTACATACTAATTGCTGTACGAATTCCATTAGGGTTTGCAAAAGGGTATCATCGAGATCTGACATGCTGAAAAAAGTTAACATCTTTATAATTATTAAATATTACGAAATATAGAAAAGATTTAAACAATCATGAGCAATTTGTTAGGGAACTTACGTTAAATCGCTAACAACTCTAACTAACAAGGAAAATGCTTCACGAGCTGCTCTTTGTTTAATAACATCAGCAGAACAAGAAAATCGCTGATGACGTTTATGTAATTTTTGAATTAATTCCAGTGGTTGCATGAACGTTCTATATGTTGTTAAGAACGCTTCTTGATACAAAAAGTCTGTAAATAAAACAAGCATCCAAATTGAAAGATATACGAATTAAGTGTGATATTTATTGATAGATGAACAAAAATTTTATATTTTGCACATTTTAAGTTAACTTATTTCAAATGTATCTAACAAATTATCACACTGACCTGATTCTTTCTCATCTATGAAGCATGGAAAAATATGAAATACATTATAGCCTTTAATGAAGATATATTGATTGTCCAATATTTGAATAAAATCTTACCATGTTTATTGGCTTTGGTTGCATGAATTAACAGCGCATCAGGATGACCGCCTCTTATATCCGGTCCTTCCTCATCCGATTTCTTGAAAACTAAATACTTGCTAATATCTAGTTCATCCAAAATGCTATCGTCTTGATCGACATCTCTTAAATCCAGGGTATTGTCATCGATAGAAATTGATGACAAAGCATTACTAGCAGGTCTTGAGGATGGTAATATCGTGTCTAAAGCAACGTTATTCTAAAAATTTCGATTAGGTAGTATCTTGTGTGATACAAATTTGTGTTAATATACGCGGCTTGTAGAATAATTACCAATTTCACTGGTGTCGAAGGTGTTAACTCTCTTTTATCATGAATGCAACTAGATTCCTCTACTTTCACTGGAGTTGATGTTACAATTGGGTCGATTGTATGAATGCTTTGCATGCTGCTGGTTGGTTTTGGCGAAATTGGCGGAGGCGTGACATTTGATTTAATGGAACGGGATCTCTTTGGTGGCAACGCGGGTGGGAGACTAGAATTATTTGCTACCTCTGTTGCTGATGGTGTCATCGTTATGAAGGTACTGAAACGAAATATATAAAATACAAGAAAATACATTATACATTTTGTCAAGCATAGGAAGATGCGCAAAAAATTGATGTCAAATCACATACTTTGAACTATCGTGTAACGTAGTTATAGTATGTGCCATAAAAGAACACGATTGTGTCGTAGTAAGAGCCATTTCGTGTTGCTGCCATTCTGCTTGCATTGAATTATAAGCTGCCATTGAATGACGGGTTCCAAGACCAGAGATGAAGTCATTGTTACTATGAGAACAATTTCCAAACATTTCCATGTATGCCATAACTGAAATAGATACCAACAGATTTATATAATTTTAATGTATCAGGCAATATAGCATATTTATAAAAAATAAATAAAAAATATAGTTTCATATGTACATACATACATACATACATACATACATATATGATATACATATATATATGATATATATACATATATGATAGATACAAGCACGATTCATGTTAAAATGAAATATCAAAGCACAGGTATGTAAAATACAGAAAAACACTGATGCACAAGCATGTACCTCGATAGATAATGTAAATTCGTAAGTACGAGATATGTATGAACTTACTGGAATAAAAGAGTGGAATTTTTTAAATAACATTTTCACCACGATTAATTACACTCTTCACAATTAAATTAAGTGGGATAAATATTATAATAATGCAAGCATGAACAAATATCATGTATATTGAAAAAAAATTCAGATTACAGGAGATATATTCCATCGTTGATTCTTTACGTTTAATTCTGGAAACGAAAACTAAAGTCAGCTGGCTTAACTCCAGAGTTAAAGAAGCACAAGTGTTAACTGACTATTAGCAAGAAAAGGTCAATTTAATTAATGGAACAATAACGACGCCCACATAAGTGATTGAAGATTAGTTTCTACGGTTAATGAAATTTAGAACTATTATAGAGATGTTAATGCAAATAATAAATTTATGAAATATGACAGATTTAAATTAAATAAATATACGAAATTTGATTTTATATTAAAGAAGAAAAAAATATGGTAAAATGTAATTAAATCATAATTATAATTATTCTTTATGTAGGAAAAAAAAATATACGCATTATTCTCCGTGTTTATATTAATTATACATAATATAACATAAGCCACGAAAAAGGCCAAGGTATGAGTAGAATATCCAAGCTCGATATCAAATGAAGTCGTGTTGGTCATTTCGACAAAATGAGATGAAAAATAACGACGAGAACATGCCGCAAAAAGCTAGGAGCTTAAAAATCGTGTATAATTAATGCGTGAAACGAAGGGTTTCAACTTAGCGTGAACGTGTTTGCTGAGGGATAGCTGATTTGTGTGGGCAGGATCCCACTTACCAGAATATGCCACTGATTGGAACACTGGGGGATACAAAATATTGTATCAGTTTTAACCTACTATGTGAAAAAAAAATTCTGAACGACTATTCTAATATAATCTAGATAATGTCTAACATAATTTCGTCTAATAATTCTTTTTAAATTTAAGCAACTTCATTTATAATTGATGTTATAATTAAATCTTCCAACAGCAATAAAGCAATATGATATTGAATATAATATTGAATGTTATAGTATTGCTGTATTGTTGTTGTTTATTATGAACTATGATTCGACTTACTGTGCCTTTTTTTGAGAGGAAGTGGAGGAGGTTTACTAGCATCTGAACTATCGCCGTTATTAGTATGTAAACTACAGGTTGATAAATGCTCATTTTCAGGTACATTGTCGTACTGCGATGGCTGACGTTCTTTTCTTCGTTTCGACCGTTTTTCTGGCAAAGCTGGCGGCACACCATTAGCGTCCGATGAAGAAATCGATTCCACTTCCTACCAAACATGGAAACTCACATTTAAAAAACACATACTTTTATATTTGCAAATTGTTAATTCATGATGTATTTGTATTGTAAATTTTCTATAACTTATTGTAAAAATACAAAAAATAACATATAGAATTCTTGCAAAGAATTATTTTACAAAACATTAAATTTCTATATTATACTTTAGTTTGTAAATGATAACTATTATTACGGCAAATAACAAAAAATAAAGTGAAAATATAAATTTAAACATCACCATTTACCAATTTTTCTAATGCCGCAGAATCTCCAGTTCCGGACATATTTGATGCGCTAACAGTACTTTTCGAGCTAGTCATTGTTTTTTGAGTAAAAATAGACCCGTTACTATCTGAAGACAATTTTGTTTGGGAAAACGATTGTTGCGAGTTGAACGTCTGGGAGTTATAACTAATACTACTTTGCTGGGAAGATCTTTTGGACGTCATACTAGAGGTAGTATAACTTTGAGATGAACTTCGTTGTGAATGCATTGATACGAAACCAGATTCCTGTGTCTGAGTTGACAACCTTTCCATTTTTCCTTCTATACCTGAAACATAATTTTCACACGATTCATCACGACAGAGTAAGAATTTTCATTTGAATATTCTTTAACTTTCTTACACAAGAATGTTTTTAATGTTTCCCAACTCCTATTATCGGACATGGTAATAGATGGCGTTTGTGTTTTCACAAAAATAACAATAAACTAATGAATTTCGAAAACGAACCGAGAAAAAGAATTCCACTTCGTTACACTGACTCGAATAAAGATCTATACTATACTGTTTGTTCACGTAGTCTGAAGGCCTAACACCTACGTTACCTGCTCCACTAGCTATTTGAGGAATTCTTGCGTAATTTTAGCTCTCACATTTTTTTCTATACATTTATAAATGTGCAACGTCATCGGTACTGCTCGCTGCTTCACTACCACACTACTGGCGAAAATACAAAGCAATTTTATATTACTTACCGGTAAATGGATTAAGCATTTCTTGTGGAGTTTGTTGACCCAATAACATGGTACTTGGTATGTTTGTTTCAGAACCGTCCCAACAACTACAGTTTGAACTATCATTAACTTGCATGCCTATAAATGCGAAAAAATAATCAACATATGTACTTGCTTTTTCCATTTTCGGTGTAATGATTTTAAAAAGTTGGTCTGATAAAAACAAGACTATTAATTAATATGATTTTTTCTTATTATATTATATAATTTTTTAACGCAATTCATTATTTGATTTTTAAAACTACAATTGGTCTATATTCTAAGGTTCTTTCAGCAAGACTGATTCCACGATCGAGGCAAGCGCGATTAAAAACTATTTTGCTGACTAAGCATCTAATGGTCTTTTTGACACAAAAGGAAATGTACTTATGTGCCAGTTTTACCTTCTTAGAAAGGTTCTAATTTCGTTGTCATAAATTTAATATAAACCTTTATAAAGTAACTTATTAATTTAACTTTTCAATTGGAGCAAGACTAACAAGTTTTTCTTCCCAAAAGATATTGTTCACGTCGAAGAAAATCATTCATTACCCTGGATAGTAGCCATCAGACTGAGATCCATACTGTCGTTCAGAGACTCGTCGTTTGGTCCCATTATCGCCCGTATCTCATCCTCGTCGCGAGAATGGTTCAGGGCTGAATCCAAACTACCAGCCGACGCGCTTAGAAGAGACGACGAATCCTCTGGAGATCGACTTCGTAGGGAAACACCGTCAAGACTAGATGCTAAAAGACCTTCAGATTCATCGAGCAACTGTTGAGCTCTTGTTCTCCGTTTCGGTGGCAATGGCGGCGGTGTGCCGGAAGAACTATTTTCCTCCGACAGACACACATTAGTTCTGAAAATCATCGAGACGTTACTTTTTCAAATCATAGTCATTTTTAAATGGAACTAATTTTTTCAACCAGACACACAAGAGTACATGCACTGTTACTATCTACTACTATAAGAAGCTTAGGAAACTACCTCTCGGGGAGTGGCGGTTTTGGGGGAGGACTAGAATCCCTTAAAATCGACTCTGAACTATGCGAGCTACGGACCAAACTAGTAGTCGCAGCGGTCTGTTCTAAAATCTGCCTTTCCCTCGGGGTTAGCGGGATATCAGGTAAAGAATTTCTTTGTGGTGTCAATTCCGATCCATAACCGGACGTTCTGAAAACGTGATTCCGATGGTTCATCCTCAAAATCTACTGACTATGACGGCACAAAAAAATGTACAAACTTCCGATACTAGTTGTAGAACGATCGATAGGACTTTATAGAAATTTATTGAAAATTACTGTTTCTGAGTAATAACAAAGAGTCACACCTATTGCTACTCGTAACGGCGGCGACAGGTTTCTGTCTGTTGGCGATCTTCTCATTCGCCAGGGCAACCAAGTTTTTCACAGCTTCTTCGACTAATCCTATGATGTGTGTCACGTTCTCGGTGTCCAACGCAGAGGACTGGTCACCGTGTAGCAGCACGTCGTCGCAGAGTTTCAGTAATTGTGCTAGGGCTTGATACACTTGATTTGTCGCTGATCCCAAAGTGGAGCTTTATCAAGAAAATGTGAACGATCGTCGAACATCATTCTCCAACGACAACATTTAACAACAAATTTCGAAATATATATCCTAGCATAAATTATCCTAGATTACGCAGATAAATTTACAAATTTCCGTCCCTCTTTCTTTCTCTCTAAGCTAAAAAGACTCAGAAGGACTCACGTTTGATACCAGTCAAATACTAACTTACCTGTTCTCGTAGAGGAGATAGGATTTGAGCACAGTGTGTATAGTGGTGACAGTATCGAGGACGATGGTGCCGTTGCCGGGCAGCATCTCGAGCTTCTTCTTCGACACGACGTCTCTGAAGTGGAGCAGTGCCAGCTGCACCTGTCGCACGTGGATGTGCAGGTCACGGAGGGGATTTTTGTCGAGGGTTGTCGCGGCATCGGTGCAGCCGGGCGCGCTTTTGTCGCGTGGTGTCCGCGGCGAGGAGGGCGAGGCGGCCCTTGTGGCCGCCCCACTGCCTCCCCCTCCGCTTCCGCTACCAGGCGAGCGCATATGAGAGAGCTTCTCCAGGAAGTCCTCCTTGAAGGAGCGCGCACGACGCGCTAGTTTACCGCCGCGCGCCTTCCCGCCGGAGCGCTCCTCGACTTCTGCAATCGACAACAAAATCGAACGATTCAAAATTCAGAAAGTTTATAACAACGAATTATAATTGACATCGTGATAATTCAAATTGCGATTGATTATAATTGATGTTTTATGGTTGGAGTTGACGTTTGAGCTTCTCCTACGCGCCAATAAAGCTTGGAATTCGCAGAAATTTGTCATTTTCTCGCTGCACAATCGGTAGTTTGCAAACGACCGGTTGAACAACTTTCACGATAGAAAAACGGACGTAATATCCGCAGGAAAAAAAATAGATTAGCAGCGAAACTGCGACAATTACAATCGATCGCGTCGCGAGAGTTTTGCGCTGAAAAATTTCGCGGCAATGTGGCACCGTTGATATATAAAACCGACCCGTGAATTCACTATGCGAGCAAACAAATATATCGCGAATAGCAAACGAACGCGAGCAAATATTGGAAGTCAAAACGACGACCGGCGCTCAATTGGTCGATTTTTGAGAAGATTCGAACGTGCAGGGAGTAGGGCTTCCGATTCAATTTATTTCGGGTTCTTTCATTTTTTTATTTTAAAGGTTTTTTTTTTTTTTTAATTAAGTTTGACTTTGCTGTTTGTAAATATGCTACTACTACTTTGCTATAATTTATTTATAAATTATAAAATGTATCGTAATTATGTACAGCAAGAAATATATTTAGCTACTCGATTTAGAAATGTTATTGTATTTAATATATTACTGTTTAGCAGGTCTAATGCTTTGAGCTTCTCTCTTAGTTACTCGATTCTTAC